>JAODUO010000282.1:0-10000 GCA_025642075.2 Ridgeia piscesae
TCCTTGCAGAGCTCATGGAAGGCAAGTACACATACAAGTGTACCTATTACATAATAATAATCATTACATTGTTAATCTATTTGTAGTGTCACTCACATTGCAACTACCGGGGGTATATAGGTCAAAATTTCACCTACATGTGCATATGTAGATTAAAGCAAAACTAAGAATTGTGTTTCTAGTAGATTATTTCAAGACAAACACTATTAACTGTTGAATGCAGTTGATACAAGTTTTCACTTATTTAATAAAATGTATCGAATAAAAAATGCAATATTAAGTGCATTATTTTGTTTTGTAAGCAGTTGAAATATATGATCGTCAGGATCTTTTAATTTCAATTGCATACAATTCTGGATGGGGTAGGAAATGTAAGTAGGGATACAATACCACCCACTTTTTGTTTTAAACTGTGTCAAGTGATTGCAGTTAAAATCTTGTTGATTGTGGCAACCACGTATCATGTGTGTCCCAGTGCATTAGCATCCATCTTGAAGTATAAGAACTGGGTGGGACGGTTGAAACCGCTATTGATGTTTACTCAATTATAAATTTTAGTCTGGAAGATGCAGTTTGGTGAAATTGTCTGATCATCTTTTCCAGATGAATCCGAAGAGGTGGAACAATTATGCCAGCAGGTGATTGCCTCAATGGAAGATGTTCTGGGGGAGTCTCTACAAAAGTACTTCTAGTATGATTGCCTCAATGGAAGATGTTCTGGGGGAGTCTCTATAAAAGTACTTCTAGCATGATTGCCTCAATGGAAGATGTTCTGGGGGTCTCTACAAAAGTACTTTTAGTAGGTTCTAGTACGATTGCCTCAATGGAAGATGTCCTTTGGCTGTCTAATGAGCATAGAAAATGTTCTGGACAAGTTTCAACAGAGGTCAACAGAAGTACTTGTAGCAAGACTGTTTGTGGAAGGAGGAACTGTGACTTGGTAGATGTTATTTGTGAAGTAGCCAGCTGCTGTGTTGTGAGTAAACTTACAAATCTGTCAGAAAATAAATACATCAAGTGTACTGCAAAACTTTATTTTGATTTTTGCTTCAGAACATGGCACTGATAGAAACATTAGTTCTTCAGTCGCAATCTACAAACTTACAATGCTACGGTAATAAAAAAGATTGGCACAAGGGCTTAAAATTCACACAACTAATACAATATCATTGATAACATGCACGACAATTGACTGATTAAAACATCCTGCATAGATGCTGAAGGACCTGTACAAGCTCTGCTCTAGATAAGCACACTGAGTACAGATGAATGTTGAATGTTACTGGTACAACAGCAGCAATACTACAGGAGTTGGTCAGATTCTTAGGCTACAGCCACTACTGCAATAAACAAGTACCTGCAAGTGATAGGGCAACCTGTACGAGATAAAGCTACACAGAATACTGCCATAGCAAACGCTGAGAGTAGCCAAACCCAAGAATAACATGAGGTAATGGTATGGAATAAAGCAACATATCATTAAAGCTATCTACTGCAATAGAATAGCAGTTGGCCAGAAAGATCTTGCTATCGCATTTGATCACCGCTGTGAGGAAGATAATTATGCCAGAATTAAACATCCAACCAAACAGTAAAAATTAAAACTGGGTCAACCAAAAATAACTAAGCATGCATGAGTTTGCCATTAATAAATAAACACTTTTTACATGTGGCTAATTATCTTACTCGGGTGTCGATGAACAAGAGCTTCCTATAATCATATCTACATAATAAATCAGCATTACCTGACCACACTACACATACCTGCAGAAATGCACACAACTTATATAAACTCATAAACATCAAACGTATTCCACTTCTCAGGAGGAACACTAGTGGTAAACCATATTGCATATTTGTCCAACAATTTCATAATGTTGTAACTGAGACGTTTGACTAGGGTATGATCCTGGCAGTCGCTGTCACTGAGACTCTAGAATTCGTCATGTCTGGCCAGCGCCTCGCCAAAGTCAGTCGCTTGACTTCCAACGAACAAGTCGTATTTGTCCAGAACCTCCTCCTTGGTCAGCTTCTTGTCCTGAAACCAACCAACACGTTATAATACATTAGATATTGTTAATAATATACAACTATTTTTTTTCTTGCTGTTGATAACATCCTACAGCAGTCCTATATTGTTTTCATCATAACAAAGTGTAGGAAATAAGTTCTACTAATAACGTTGTGTTACTTTTCGGGTCACTTGTGCATAGTTCCGGCAAAACTGGTGACTGTACTTGTGAAATTCCATTACAAAATGCACTCAACTCCACATGTGTGAGGTCTAATATTGTATGAAAACAATGTTTATGTATGACTTGTGTTGATGATGAATGTTGTTGGATGCCAGAGTTATGTTATGTTATGTAATCATAACAAAATTGAAAATGCAGTTTTAGTTGCAATGCTTCCTTTCAATTGTTTTTGTGTACACTGATTTAGTTGACAAGAAACACATGCCAACGTCCTGTTGTAGTTACACTGAGGTGATTATGATGAGCAACGCATCACATAATGTTAGTTTAAATATCAGCACCACACATCACATACAAGAAGCAGATTACACATGTAGCAGAAGAACCAACACCCAAGATAAGCAGAAGAACCAACACCCAAGATAAGCAGAAGAACCAACACCCAAGATAAGCAGAAGAACCAACACCCAAGATAAGCAGAAGAACCTACACCCAAGATAAGCAGAAGAACCAACACCCAAGATAAGCAGAAGAACCAACACCCAAGATAAGCAGAAGAACCTACACCCAAGATAAGCAGAAGAACCAACACCCAAGATAAGCAGAAGAACCAACACCCAAGATAAGCAGAAGCATCTAATCACAACGCACGAGCACAGCAACTTATTGGAACACACACTACAAGCAACAACACTATGCAATCCACTTTCTCAACTCTACACTCAGTCTGACATGGCAATTGACAACACCCTTTTTCAACTCGGTTATCCCTCACAACTAGACGACTCGGTCCCTCACAACTAGATGACTTGGTCCCTCACAACTAGATGACTTGGTCCCTCTCACAACTTGACGATTCGGTTCCTCACAACTAGACGACAGTCCCTCACAACTAGACGATTCAGTCCCTCACAACTAGATGACTCGGTCCCTCACAACTAGACGATTCAGTCCATCACAACTAGATGATTCGGTTCCTCACAACTAGACGACTCAGTCCCTCACAACTAGACGATTCAGTCCATCACAACTAGACGATTCGGTTCCTCACAACTAGACGACAGTCCCTCACAACTAGACGATTCAGTCCCTCACAACTAGACGATTCAGTCCCTCACAACTAGATGACTCAGTCCCTCACAACTAGACTCAGTCCCTCGCAACTAGTCGACTCATTCTCTCACAACTAGACGATTCAGTCCCTCACAACGAGACGACTCAAGGTCTACTAGGTCTAGGTCTACTACTACTACTTAGGTCTACTATCTGTGTGTGCAGATTAATAAAACTTTGAACACATCAACCAAACATACTGCTTGCTTACAACACTTTCCCCTTTGCTAACAGCCATCTACATAAAGCAACAACTACAGCCAGGCATTTAGGTTTACATGTGGTCTCTCCAATTCTCATCACATAATTTGTTGTTGCAACAATTCAGGATTTTTTTGCTTCGAACTGTTCTTAGATTACTAACAAATGAATAATTACGCATTATATTTACGTCTCATGCAACCCTGACAACTTACGAGCAAACAAGAAAGCTAACCTACCCCATCTTTATCAGACTCCTGAATTAAATGTTTGGCCTCAGCGTCTGAGTGGTCGTAATCTGGTGGGATTATCCAGTCACGCACTTCTGCTTGATCCATTTTGCCATCACCGTTTTTATCCCGTAACGAAGTGAACTGCTCGCGCTCAGTTTTCACCCAATCTGGCTCCGTATCTGACTCATCAGTCTTAGACCACATGTCACCTACAGGGCAGAACACGGGTTAGGGGGCAACAGACACGAGACATGCCCACACACACACACACACACACACACACTGGTTCTCTCTGTGCTGCACAAATGTGCACGCATATGTAGTAAGTGATATGAAAAGTAACAGATGCCTCAAACACAGTACTGAGAATTTTACCATACAAACGTTATCAAAAACTGCTTGGAATTTTACCTTGAAAATGCTTCACAAATGATTTTCCGAAGATACGAGTGCTTACTATAAATAAACTTCACGAACTTCATATGGCTGTGCACAGATTTGCAGCAAACACACATTGTTGAGCACATAAAGTAGACAGGAGACAAGAAGAGCTTGAAGCCTGTAGACACCACCACCGCATGCCGCCCATGCATCCCGACTGCAGCACACGCACACACCTGGTTGGCGTCAGCTTCACGAATGAGGTGCCTTGACTCTTCCTCTACATGATTATAATCATCAGGAATAATCCACGCCTTAATCTCTTCCTTATCTAGTTTGCCATCACCATTTTTGTCTAAGTTGTGTTTGAACTCTTCACGATCCTCATCCTCATCTTCAGAGTTTTCATCATCATCTTCATCATCTTGTATGTCATCTGTTTGAAGGTAGCACTAGATGTGTGACATTCATGGCAAGGAGCAAAATACAAGGATGGTTTACGTCAGGAAACCTCACATTTAGAGGGGGTCCAAATCTTTAGTGCACAGCTTCATATTAATTACCCAAGGTATATTGTTACTAAAATATATCTTTGTAACTTTGAGTATCATTTTTTTAAAGAATCACCCAATGAAATATATAAACAGCAACCAAGCTAGGGTTTGGTTTGCATGCACAAATAAGAGACCATACCCAAAAAAATGAAGTTATAATAACATTTAATAACAGCCAAAAGTGAGTGGATTCTGGGGTAAAATCCTCTGTTATCTTCCTCCACGTTTGGCTGGTAGAAATCACTACTTCGGAATAATTTCTTGTTGTCAGTGGTAATGTGAATGTCAACAGATGTGCACATGAAGTTTCCTCGCTAGTGTCTTGTTCTCACCGACTCAACTACATTAACAGTTTTGTCACCAACACCTTCAGTCTTGATGAAGATGAACCAGTGCTAATAAACACTGTAAGGCCTGTTGTATGTTTGCACTTGTCACCTACCAATATACTCCTCCAGACTGATGAAGCCATCTTTGTCTTTGTCAATGTCATCCAGTGTTTCCTGAAACAGACACTTTTCCTCAGCAACACACATCAGAAACCATGCTTTGAAACATAAATATGATGGCAGAAAAACATGCTCCTAGAAAGATTTTAGTACATTAAAAAGTTTGGGTGATTTATAACACATGCTAGCTAAATCGCTATGCCATTACAGATCTACTTTTTACCACTTTCATCATCGGCCAACAGTCTATGCAAAACATTACACATGTGCATGAGAACAAATTTGTGTGTCATAGTTATACTATTTCTAAACAATAATTTGCATAGGATAGTTAAATACACTTGAGACATTTGTTAGAACAGAACATGAACGTTTTCCCATTCGCTGTCTGGTAGTTCACTAGGTGCAGTCAATATAATAACCAGTCATGCAGTTTCCTGGGTATACACTAAGTAATGTATTAACTGCCTAATTTGTACCAAAGTGATGCATTAACATACAGTAAATTGAGAAAAAAGGTTTGGCGTATCATTAATACAGTGGTGGTTTGATTGACAGAAAATCAGTTACGTTATCAGTTCAACTCACCATAATCACTGTGTCTCTCATGTGCTCCACGTCTTCTGGGTGCAAGAAGCTGGCAAATTCCTCCTTAGAGAGATTACCATCCCCATTCAGATCAGCCTTCTTCCATCGCCGCTCATCCCGGCTGATCATGTTCTTGTAGTCGTACCCACCCTCAGCTTCCTCTTCCTCTTCTGAAACATTTTAAGTCATCCATACACTTGTATCATAACTACATGTAAAAATCCTAAGTCACCCATACACTTCTATCATATGTAAAAAACCCAAGTCACCCATACCAGTGTTTCCCAGGCTATATGGCGAGCGATGCACCTGACTTTTTTCTAAGCCACCTCACCCAAAATATGCCAAAACTGCCACCTACTGACTATTTATGTGCAAATAAAGCTATGGTATAATTTTTTTTTTAAACAGTTCCGAGGGGCATGCCCCATAGCATTGCATAATGCCTTCAGCTTACCCTACCATCTCGCGCATCATTTTGTCCAGGGGAAACACTGCCATACACTTGTACCCATACACTTGTTGTTAAAACATTGCTATCTGAACATCCGCCATCCAATCTCTGAATCTCTTCTCTCTATGCTGCCTCAACCACATTATCAATGCAGCTATCCACAATGGCACTATTTATGAAGATAGTAAACAGGAAGGGGGATAGCTCTCAATCTTGTGGGGCACCAGTATTCAGAATGTCTGGAGAGAATTGTGACTTGAGGCCTGTGAAGAATAAAGTCGAGACCCCAGTGACAGCTGCCTGGATGTACAATCAACAATGACAGTTTATTGAACAGTTTGAACTTAGAAGGGGATAATGCTTTTGAATGCTGAACTGATGTCACTGCACAGTATCCTGGCATAGGTCATGGACTCTCAGGGTGCTTCAACTTCAACAGAAATAAAGTGACTGCATCATCTACTAGATGGGGGTCAAGAAAAACGAAATTATTTCAGTTTTGTTCACCATAGACAATTAATTAGTTGCACATTTTAAATTATTAATAACAAATATTTTCTTTAAAAAGTTGTTGGAAAATATTTCAATATTTTCAAACTTTGATAATTCATATTTGGGTAATAAATTTACATATCTGGCACAAACTTGGCTATTTACACAAGGAATTAGTGCTACAGATTTAGTGAACAGTTTATTTAAATCAGACCAGAATTTATTAACATTTATGCAACTGAAGTATAGCACGTTTCGGTCACAACACAATCTCTCGATTTAATAGAATTCAACAGCAGGTATATATTTCCATTAATCTGACCTTGAGAGGATTAAGCTGCGTGGGACTCTACACTGCTGTAGAGAATAGTTGTAGATGTCTATAAAGACTCTAGAAATGGGTTGGAGCAGTTCTTTAGGGTGGATGTGGAGATTATGTCAAGCCCTCCACATGCTCTGTTTCCCAAAAACTCCCCTGCCCCGCCTTCCTTGATTACGAAGAGCAAAGACTGAGATGTGTCTACTGGAAGTGGGCACTGCTCCAGCAAATTGTCCAGCTTTTTAACCTTCTATAAATCAGAGGATCACTGTTGTTGTTGCTGCAGGCCTTGCCAAGACAGTTCTGTTGGATGAACTAGTGAAGTTTGCACTTATTTCAAAGTTAGAAGGTTTCGCTGTATACATATCCTGCTGCTTTTTTTATCTGCACATAATCATGGAGTCTATTTGGTACACCTTCCGTCTGATTGATATCAAATGTGACAAAACAGAAAAAGGTTAAAGGTAGGGAAGAAAAACTGTTATGGTGTACACACAAATGCAGACATTTTCCAGGCTGTACGTTATGATGTTAAGTTTCACCAAGGCTGAGGGTGACTGCACGCACACCTTCAGTGTCTGATTACGTGTTACTTTATAAGCAAATAAGATTTATCCTTGAAACATAATAACTCATGAAGTATGGGGTATTTTGAAAATAAAAGTCTTTGTAATTGTGTGGCTGTAGATTAAATCCTTGAAAGTTTTGCACCCTCAGTGCAAGCTGTATTTCGCACATGCAATTATAGATTATAGTTATATATCGATTATCGATTATAGTTATATATCCTGACTGTTTAAATATGGTTAAAATTGCAACTTTGAAAGATGAATTACAGTTGAAATAAAATTGAAGATGTAAAGTTACCAACCATGGTCACCATATGTCTTCGTTTTGTATGTCGTCCACGTCAGTGTGTCCCCTTCTAACTCATGCTCTTTCCACTGTTTTTCAGTGTCTGTCATAATGTATCTGTTTTGAACATGCGTCACCCACTTCTGTAGTTCCTCTTCCGTTACAAAGCCATCACCATCCTTGTCAATCTTATCGTAAATCAGCCTGAAAATAAACATGTTAAGCATTGAACAACAATCACAAGTCAAAACATTGTCAGACCACTGGACAGACTCACTGTAGTATGTACTTAGGTAGGAACACAGCATTCCTATTTCAAGCTAAACATATTGCACTTTTGAAAGAATTTGTACAATCAATGATCAACTGCAAAAGTAAAAGACTATTCTATTTGTTAACACATGATGTTTACAATAAGTATGTTGCTTACCCTAGTCTTTTTTTACTCTCTTCTGGAGTAAGTTCATCAAACGTCTTCGCTGTTTCCTTGCCCAGGAAGGCTTCATGGTCATACTCTGGATTGTGCTCCTCACCTTCTGCGTAGTGTTTCTCGTCACTCAGCTCCTATCAAAAGTCACAGTCAAGTCAGCTCCAAAGTACCTCGTGGAGGCAAAGAAAAGAGATAGACACTCTAAACATACAATATATATATATATATATATATATATATATATATATATATTAATTATACTAAATCATTTAAAACCATTGTGAAATATGTGCACAGATAAACGTGTCCTACCTTGTCAATAACCCGTTTATTATCATCATGTTTTGGTATGGCAGAAGACAGTGTTGCAGCCACAAGTGCCAGGAGAAGGAACGTGGCGACTGATTCCATCGCTGTAAGTCGCAACATGTATGGGTCTGAAAACAAAAGCAACTATACCACAATGAAATAGCCTCTACAGCATTGCAAAAACACAAAACCACATCATCTCTTCATCAAATCTGCATCATTCATATAATTGGCCTTCTCAAGTTAAATTTAGCCCTTCAAACAGTCTCCTCGTTTAATATAGTATCTCAAACTAATTTGATCAAACCTGCAATATTAGTAAATGTAGGTATGTGTGCCACCAAGTGAATTTGAGTGTTTATTTGTAGACAAGACTTCACAAAGCACTTCATTTTTAGCTTTGGGGTTAGGCATATTGGGACCACATTTTTGCTAAAACACTTGGATTAGGAAGAAACATTACGGCGGGATAACATAAATGTGAAAGGTTGAAGCTTCTTAGATCAGCGATAAGTAGCATTGTACATTACTTGCCATTCGACCTGTTGCTAAATTTAAGTCATTCTCAGGAAACAATCTAAATTAGAACTTGCTTGCACATGGCCACAAGACAACAGGCTTTGATATTACAGGTTTGTAACCATATTACTGTAAGCAAAACATCCTGCTACCGATGTCCCCTTTTACAGACCAAGGGTGTCTGTCCTCTGCCAAGAATTGGCAGAGCTGTAATTGGTCAAGTCTGGTGTCTAGAATGTTAGAACGTTAAACATCAAAAAGGTATGTTGCGGTTAACCCTGCTCGCCTCTGCATTACTGCCAATAAATTTTGTTTGGAAACTGGATGTTTTGTATACATTTTGAACATACTGCGGATGGAATCTTTCAAATTGCGAACATTGTTCCAAGGTTAATCAAGTAACTAAACACAATTTGGCAGCCAGTAAACCTTATAGTCATAAGAACGTAATATTAAATAAAAATGTATAACCTAGGAGCAGACACCCTCGTTTATTTTTTAATACTGTAAAACAAAAACATAAAACTACAGTATAAGCTCGGACATTATAGAAACACACTTTTTCATATTTAATATTGACAAATGACTCACTCATTGATACTTTCCATTAATATTTTATTTTGTATAATGGCACTAAGACTAAAAGTCAGTGAAGACGAGCTCACAACATTGATTACATGTTTTGACATGGGTATTTGTTTGCTATTTTGGATTAGATATTCTGGAACAACTCACTGCGAATGGGTTTTACGACTGATTAAACATTAACAATAGGTCAAAATGTAATATCCACAAGGCAAAGTGCATCAAGACTCAATTAAGTGATTAACAAGAGACGCACTTGCATCCCAGATTGACACTCACTGTTAACAGGCTAAGGAAAAGTAGGCATACTAAATCATTTTTTT
>JAODUO010000282.1:17500-25000 GCA_025642075.2 Ridgeia piscesae
AATATTCGCCTGAGTTCCGTTAACTGTCTAGTCGACCCAGGCGAGGGTTCTGGCTCTGAGAGTAGTCGTCACAGCCTGGGTGCTTGTCGTTGTCGTCCTCGCGATGTGTCGTTTATGTCCCAAATTGAGACGGGACCGACATTAACGTGACTTTCCGATTCACTTTCACTTTACTTTTAAGGATTCACGAGAGATACACAGTCCCCAATGTTGAATATTTATTCTATGAATAACAAATATATATATATATATATATATATATATATATATATATATATATATATATATATTTTATATATATATATATATATATCACACACAGCACACGCACACGCACACGCACACGCACACGCACACGCACACGCACACGCACACGCACACGCACACGCACACGCACGCACACGCACACGCACACGCACACGCACACGCACACGCACACGCACACGCACACGCACACGCACACGCACACGCACACGCACACGCACGAATATTAAGCGTAACGTAGTACGTGATTTAAGATGACGTTGTGAAATTCACTAAACCCCTGCAGACATATTTATCGGGCGTGTGCATTGAGGTGTGGCAGTTGGCCTTGAACAATGTGTAGTCGCCTGAAGAGCCCCGTTGTTGGGTCACTGTATAGTTGTTGTCGCGACCGCGCAAGGCCAGCCGTTTCGCACAAATAGACCAGCCGCGCCGTTCTGTCCACTGGTCTGCACGACCATGGGCAAAGTCGGTCTTCCCGGAGACGCAGGGGGCAGGAGACCCGCCTTCGTCAGAACTGCCGTCGTCATCTTTTACGTCCTGGGAACTGTCACTCCCGGCACAGGTAAGGCAATCTTTAATTTGCCCAATCTAGACGCAACGTGTACGAAACCAAAACACAACATGACAGTTATGCATCATTTGAGATTGAAGCAAGGCAACGTTTTGACTACTGATACCATTGCTGTTCCATTGGCGGTGTGGTTCCAATACCACCATTGCGTCTTGTGCGCATATATTTTAATGTTATACTCTATACGAACGGTAGAATTGGTATGTGCAGTGTCAGTGTTTCCTACTATTATGTTAGTACGGGCCGGAGAAAGGCGTTGTAGATGGTTGCCAAATGCGTTGGACATCGTCATGGTCGCTTGTCTTGACCATGTTGCGCAATGTGCCTGTTAGCTGCACGGCCATCGTTGGTAGAACATTGCCTAATGGTACATCGGCGATGATGCATGACAGACAATGTCTGCAAACGTGCTCGCTTTCAAAGGCTATAAACTACACATTCCTTGTGTCATAACAAAGAGGGTCAAACACGCCGTGCCATTTTAAATTTGGAAATACCTTTACTCTTCATCACGGGGGAATACTCGGGTGGTGTTCGCTTATAGCTGATCACACCGATCAGACAGACACACCGATCACACCGATCACACCGATCACACCGATCACACCGATCACACCGATCACACCGATCACACCGATCACACCGATCACACCGATCACACCGATCACACCGATCACACCGATCACACCGATCACACCGATCACACCGATCACACCGATCACAGAGACACACTGATCACACTGATCACACTGATCACACTGATCACACCGATCACACCGATCACACCGATCACACCGCATCACACCGCATCACACCGCATCACACCTCATCACACCGCATCACACCGCATCACACCGCATCACACCGATCACAGAGACACACTGATCACACTGATCACACCGATCACACCGATCACACCGATCACACCGATCGCACCGCATCACACCGCATCACACCGCATCACACCGCATCACACCGCATCACACCGCATCACACCGCATCACACCGCATCACACCGCATCACACCGCGTCACACCGCATCACACCGCGATCACACCGCATCACACCGCATCACACCGCATCACACCGCATCACACCGCATCACACCGCATCACACCGCATCACACCGCATCACACCGCATCACACCGCATCACACCGATCACAGAGACATACTGATCACACTGATCACACCGATTACATAGACACACAACACAGATCACACCGATCACACAGATACACTGATAACACTGATCACACCGATCACACCGATCACACCGATCACACCGATCACACCGATCTCACCGCATCACACCGCATCACACCGCATCACACCGCATCACACCGCATCACACCGCATCACACCGCATCACACCGCATCACACCGCATCACACCGCATCACACCGCATCACAGAGACACACTGATCACACTGATCACACCGATTACATAGACACACAGATCACACCGATCACACCGATCACACCGATCACACCGATCACACAGATGCAATGATAACACTGATCTCACCGATCACATAGACACACTGATCACACCGATCACACAGTCACATTGATCACACCGATCACACCGATCACACCGATCACACCGATCACACCGATCACACCGATCACACCGATCACACCGATCACACCGATCACACCGATCACACCGATCACACCGATCACACCGATCACACCGATCACAGAGACACTCTGATCACACTGATCACACTGATCACACCGATTACATAGACACACAGATCACACCGATCACACCGATCACACCGATAACACCGATCACACAGACACACTGATAACACTGATTTCACCGATCACACAGTCACACTGATCACACCGATCACACCGATCACACCGATCACACTGATCACACCGATCTCACCGATCACATAGACACGTAGACACACTGACCACACTGACCACACTGATCACACCGATCACACCGATTCCACATATCACACTGATCACACTGATCACACTGATCACACTGATCACACTTATCACACCGTTCACACCGTTCATACCGTTCACACCGTTCACACATACACACATACACACTGATCACATCGATCACACAGACACACTGATCACACCGATCTCACCGATCACATATACACGTAGACGCACTGACCACACTGACCACACTGATCACACCGATCAAACAGACACATTGATCACACTGATCACACTGATCACACTGATCTCACCGATCACACAGACACACTGATCACACCGATCACACAGACACACCGATCACACCGTTCACACCGTTCACACCGAACACCCCGATCACACCGATCACACCGATCACACCGATCACACCGATCACACCGATCACACCGATCACACCGATCACACCGATCACACCGATCACACCGATCACACCGAACACACCGATCACACCGATCACACCGATCACACCGATCACACCGATCACACAGACACACTGTTCACACTGGTCACACCGATCACACCGATCACACCGCATCACACCGATCACACCGATCACACCGATCACACCGATCACACCGATCACACCGATCACACCGATCACACCGATCACACCGCATCACACCGCATCACACCGATCACACCGCATCACACCGATCACACCGATCACACCGATCACACCGATCACACCGTAATACTGCAGCATTCCGAATTTACATGAACATTTAAATTTTAATAGCATGTGTCAATAGCCATTTCACATACTCACAGAACATGGACCCATGTCATTGTCGATATGCCAGTTTCAATGACAGTGCTTTACTTGTGACAGTTGTATAAATATAACAACAAAACACAACATATATTTACTCAAAGAAATGTTTCCGTTAAAAACGCATGCAATCGTATTTTTGGGTGCCGTTAATAGCGAATCGCGTGTGGTCTGGCATTCGCGCCTTTGTCATCTCTGTCGGAGGTGGCAGCCGACAAAAGCCGCACATAGGGTGTAAGAGTAAGAGTGACTATTTCACACGGTATTTTACTCCACTTGCGTGATCGATGTATACATTGTCGCCGACAGTGTTGACTGACAATGCTAACTGGCGTTGTTGAACTGGATGACGCCTACCTGAGAAAAAAACGCCAGGTTCGTGAGCGACTCGGGTGTCGCCTGTCGCCCCCTCAGGCGTCACATGTCGTGTTACTCGGTGCCCCATATTCAACTGGCGTAGCGCCATTATGTATCGGTTCATATCGCCAAGGGTCTCAGTTCGAAATTAAGTTGTTCGCCGTGAGGGTTTGGTTTGTTGTGGAATGATTACGGGGTTGACAAGTGTATCGTAGCTCAGGTGGTCGTTGTACCTTAACTTAATAATAATGTAATCAACTAGGGTGGAGTTGGGTATAGGCATTTGTGAGGCCTTCCACGTAGCCATAAATATAATTGCATTGGCCTAATCATAATATCTCGCCGGTTTTTGCGTTAATGGGTTGTACGTCACCCAACTTTGCAAATTTACACGAACACCGTTTGCCAGAGACCCGTCTGCCAGTCTTCAAGACAGGCGGATGATTGACAAAGACGGGTAATTACATCGGATAGCCGGTTACTAAAATAACAAATAGTTCCAACTCTAGGGTCCATAATAATAATTATTATTATTGCCACAACTGGTAGCCACACATTAAATGGATCAGTATAAAAAATAGCTCAAATAATATTGGTCTGGCATTGAAAAATACTAAACCGGCTGTGATTTATGTAAACGGCTTCCACGCAGCCCGATGGCACGCTAAAAGGCACACTTTTGATTAGTTCAAGACTGGCAAAACGTATGTTAGTTAACTTCATTGCATTTAGATGAGGTTAGTTGTTATTGACAGTCACGCAAGATATCCTGTGAGTTCGCTAGGCCTAGCATCAGTATCGTCTTAACAGCTATGTCGTTTACCGATACTATATAACGTGTGTGATGTGTATATGGCTTTGTGAGTGCGTTGCGACATAGCGCCCAGGATAAGCCGTAGTACGTTAGTGTGTCGTCGGGACGCAGTAAGTAATCATTTGATCGCTATTCGGGCCACCAAATTCAATATTCGCCAATGTAGTGGTATGGGCGCTATGTTCCGCCGTGGGCGCATTGCCCAACCTTACTGTACGCCTGCTGATAAGCTTACAATTACATGTTTTACTGCCACCAGGCAACTCTGATCAGTTTGGGTCAGTGTTGTTGATTATTGGAATGAAAAAAATGAGAATGTGTACATAGGCGATGATATAGTCAAAGCGTAAACAGTTGTTCCTCAGGGTGTGTTTGAGTTTGTATGTGTGCATGTGCGTGCGTGTGTTTGTGTGAGTGTGTGTGTGTGTGGTGTGTGTGTGTGTGTGTGTGTGTGTGTGTGTGTGTGTGTGTGTGTGTGTGTGTGTGTGTGTGCGTGCGTGTTGCGTGTGTGTGCGTGCGTGCGTGCGTGCGTGTGTGTGTGGTGTTGGTGCCGGTGCCGGTGCCGGTGCCGGTGCCGGTGCCGATGCCGGTGCCGGTGCCGGTGCCGGTGCCGGTGCCGGTGCCGGTGCCGGTGCCGGTGCCGGTGCCGGTGCCGGTGCCGGTGCCGGTGCCGGTGCCGGTGCTGGTGCATGCGCGGGTGCGTTCAAGTGAGAGAGCGCTTCTGCTTGCATGCTTGCGAGTATGTATAAATGTATATTATAATACACATTGCGTACATGTGATGAGTGAATATATATATTATTACATATCATTATATATATATATATATATATATATATATATATATATATATATATATATATATATATATATATATATTATTGAATTACTGACATAAGAAATTACCGAAACATATCAAATCTGACGCTTTTGACATTTCAATGGAGTTGCATGTTGCGAGCAAACTGCCTCTCTTCCAGATGCCTCGAGTGTCACCAGTGTATTACCTCGCTACGGCAGTCTGAATGGAGGAACTCGGATCACAATTGCAGGAAAGGGTAGGCAAGGCACATTCTTTCGACCACCAGTAATAGTCAAACACGGTTTGGTATTATGTTAATAACAACTCATGAACGTTCGTTAAAATGTAACATATTTGTTATGTATTCGAAGTGTATTAACATGGGTGACTTTTTTTTAGTAACAATGATGTGGTTGTCTATAAAATATGTCTGAAAATAACAGTTCTGCAACAAAGTACACTTCATCAACACGTCACATCCCTTTGAGACATGTGTGCATTATAGGATTTTCGCGAAACCAGTTCAACTACGGCGAAGGCCAGGAGAACATTGGCAACAACGTGACACTGGTGTCAGACACGAGGTCGTACCTGTGTGACATCCACAAGGATGGCACGCACGAGAGACAGATCACGTGTTACACCAGGTAGGCATTCATATTCATGAATTACTACATATGACGTAAGACCACAGTAAGAAAGTGTTGTTAATAGAAATGCGTGTTGTTTAAATTTCTGTGAGCATCGAGTGACTAGAAATGATAGACATTATGTATTTGTGCGTCGCGTCGCGTCGCGTCGCGTCGCGTCGCGTCGCGTCGCGTCGCGGCGCGGCGCGGCGCGGCGCGGCGCGGCGCGGCGCGGCGCGGCGCTGTGCGGTGCTGTGCTGTGCTTTGTTTTGTGCTGTGTTGTTGTGTGTCCATAATTCTAAGTAAGCAGTGACAGATCTAAGTGATGTCTTGTGCCAGGCCGATGAAGGAGGCCACCTACTATGTGCGTGTGTCTGTCAACGGGGCGCCCCTCGAGATAACAGCCTACTGCAAAAACCGCCCCACCGGCATTCCCTGCTCGTTCAAGGTGAGAGTCCGCCAGTCAGTGTTATTGTAAACGTTTGGTGAATTGCAAATTGTCAGTGTTTCCTGCGTTTCATACGGCTACATTGATGTGTAACAAATCAAGACAATACGTCTCCACTGTATTTCATTACAATACAGCTGTGTAACCCAACGAATCCACAGCGTGAATAATTGAAGCAGTCTAGTCGTACTATTCATCAATAGCACTCGGGTTTGTAGAAAACCTTCCCCAGTGAATACATATGTTTACTTCACTGAAAAAAATAAAATATGTTTCCAACTTCAAAATGATGTTTATGTCGAGCAATCATACTCATAGGCTTTACTTTAAACAGGCATCGATGTTGAATACGCCAACCATCCACACACTGAGCCCGCATTCCGGAGTCCCAGGTACCACCTGTTCGTCCCTCTACCAGGATACTAAGTGTCTTTTTTGTCTATGGGTTATGTATATCCCAGCAAACAGCTAACGTATGTAAACGTAATGTTACCATGAAGGTTACATATGGGTTACTGGGTAAGACAAACGTTTACATAACGTTGTAATAACGTTGTTAACTTTTTTAAATATGCATTAATTTTCATGTGTCTATGTATATATATATATATATATATATATATATATATATATATATATATATATATATATATATATATATATATATATATATATATATATATGTCTATATATATATATATATATATATATGTATATATATATATATATGTGTGTCTTATATATATATATATATATATATATATATATATATATATATATATATATATATATATATATATATATATGCTTGCTATTGATTTCCTACGTCACGTGATGCGTAATGACGTCATTACGATTTCAGTAATGGCAGTT
>JAODUO010000282.1:30000-35000 GCA_025642075.2 Ridgeia piscesae
ACGGGCATATCTCCGTCATCTGGAGGGACACAGGGTGGCACCTTCCTTCACATCCACGGCGCTGGATTGGACGACACAACTGATGCAGAAACACGGGTGCTTGTTGGAGGTATGTGGGTTGTTTTTATAAACTGCATAGACTGTCCAGATGTAAAGTTTTACTTAACATACACTATGGCATTATATTGTGTAGAAGCAATTATACTATATCTGTTGTATTATTTTGTTGATGTATTATCATAATTCAATATGATCGTCAAAGTGGTAATTTACGACAATTAAAACATTTACGGCAATTTACGACAATTAAAACATTTAGAGCGCATACCGCTTAGTATTCATAGTCAATGAAATCAGCTAGTTTAATAATAATTATGAACTAATTGGAAACTTGTAATATACCTCAACATATTTCCTTCGTTAACATCAACACCTATTTGTTATTGTCTGTGTGATAATGACAACATGATTAAAGCAAGAATAAAAAGATATCCGTCACTTTCAGGTGCTGTTTGTGACATTCAGTCGGTGTCTGCAGATGAGATCGTGTGTCTTACTCCAAAGCCTCTGGAGTCAAACGTCACTTCTTTCATAGGTACATTACGCGTGCCCCCAAGAGTAATTGGATATATTCATTTAGCCAGTATGCGTTTGAAAGTTTGTGTATCAACAACGCATTGTAAATGTCATTGTTTCAAAGTTTTGAGATCAATTTTATGCCAGGATCAATGTAATGAGATACACAATAATTCTTACTTGGTTTAAATGATTCGCCTCAATTGCAACAGATTATGAGAAAGAAATAATATCACGTACTGTCAAAGGACAATGCAATAGAAATGACATTGCAAAAGGCGCAGTGAAACCTCTCACCTATTACAAGCTTCAAACTCGTAGATACTCATTATCTAAATGTGTCTCTATAATGCTGGTGTTTATCATAACGTATAATTAAGTATTCTACCACGACACCGTACCACAATATATTTGTCCTCAGGTAACCGTGGTTGGCGTTTGGAGCTCTGGAACTCTACTAGAATCGCAAAGTTCACTGACATTGACAACATTGCTGACATGGACGAGACAGCGGCCGACTACAGCATCTCGTACCTAGAGGATGCCGCGTATACCTTCAAAATGGGGAGACACGTCACCCGACTATCCGGCTACTTTGTCTCTCCTGCCAATGGGGAGTACACCTTCTACATAAAAGGCAAACATATTGCCAAGATGTATCTTACAGTTCGGAACAACACGGTACGTGTAGGCTCTAGCATTGAAAAATAGGTGCACAGCACGTGTATGACAATATTACTCAACTGGGAACAGTCATGTGTTTAATACGTCGCGGTTTGCGTACGTCACAATCGTGATTATGCGCGTGACCAAGGTCTGCCTTTTCAAAAATGGTGACAACTGTTATCATTGTATTATATGTTAATTAAATTACTGTTGCGGCATGACAACTTATAGATTAGATATAATTGCATATATTTGTCACTTTAACAAATTTACCTTATGTTTTTATCATAAAGAAAATCTTTACTAAACCAGAATTTCATCAGAATATAACACTAAACACAAGAGTTCGGCAGCCATTTCAGCAATTTTTGTCGTCACCACCTACTTTGTTAAGCATTATACTGGTAACATTGAGTACAGTGCTTAACAACGCTTATGTAAGTAAATTACATTACTATCGTAGCATGAAACCTGCTAGCACACGCGTTACTGCGCGCATTTATTACCTTAAGAATTTGTGTTGCATTCGAACAATTTATCTCTCCATCACGTGATCCGGTTGCTTAGTAAACTCCGCCAAGTCGTATATTTTGCTGAAATTCTGGTTTCAAAAGATTATCTTTATGACGAAAACTTAATGGGAAGTTTGCTCTAGGAGGTGACATGTCGCAGTAGTAATGTGATTAACATATTTAACCGTTATCGACATTGTTGACAAAGGCAGTGGTTGACGGAGGTCTCGCGCGTAATGCTGATTGTGACGTAACCAAACCGTGACGTAATGGATGCATCAATTTGATAACGTAAACCGCTCTAGATCTATGTTTATGTGAGCTAATCGTACATACCGTTGTGTATTACCGGATAATAAATTACTTTAAAAAAGTCAAATTCAGTGTTAACCAATACTTGAGTTAAATTTTTAACTGCATAGTTTATAAAAAATTTCATGAAAAAGAAATGGTTAAAATATAAGTCTTAATATATGCGTAGCGTATGTTTGTGCGCGCGCGCGCGTGTGTGTGTGTGTGTGTGTGTGTGTGCGTGCATGCGTGCGTGTGTGTGTGTGCGTGCGTGCGTGCGTGCGCGTGCGTGCGCCTGCGTGCGTGCGTGCGTGCGTGCGTGTGTGTGTGTGAGCATTAAATATATGCCATCAATGGTGCTTTCAGACTGAAATTGCCAGCTTCACGAGCAGCCAGCTTCAATGGCAGCCCGCCGAACCAGTCACACTGGACAAAGGCAGTAGGTAAGTTAGCAGCAAGCACACGCCCTGGCATGGTATAACCGCTGTCTCAATATCATCACAGAATCAGAGCTCTATGATCACAGAAGAACTTATATTTAATGAAGAGTTTTGTGTTATAGGAAAATATGTTAATGTAGACATGCAATTCGATGTCCAAAATTTCATATGTTTTGGCAGACGTCTCTTATTGATCTAACTCCATGCACTACAGGGAAAACATTATTACGTATTACTAACATCGAACTCCACGGACTGTGTGTGTGGAAATCAAAAAGAGTAGTGGTATTGCATTTCACCAGATATTAAATTTATGCGTATTGCAAAAGATGTTTCTTGGTTTAAAAGAGCTGCATTTTTAAACAGCTACTTGCTGCTTTTGTGTAACAATGGCTAGTTTTGCTACAGCCAAGTCTATCTACTGACCAATTGAATAGCTATCATAAACTTGTTCAGATGGTCACAACTGTCTCAGAATTAAACGTCTCATGTGAAAGATTTAGTATTTCGCGACATGTTTCAGCTATTTTGTGGAGATCTTTGTGAGTAGCGCTAACCGATATGAGAGTGCGATTTCCGTGGCTGTTCACCGCTCCAATGCCCCGTACAACGCAGCACAGACGGCGTGGGGGAAAGACGAGATCCAGACAGTCTCGACGACGACCAGTTTTCAGCCTGAGATACAGGTACATAGACGATACACGTTGACTTATCCACACATGCTAATAAGCGCGAAAGGTAACAAAGCCGTGATTGTGATGGTAGTAACACAACGTTGTTTTCTCTTCACTTATGCTGGCGTGTTCTCTTCTAAACAGATTTGGTCTCTCTAAAACGAACGTTTTTCTCTGATGACTTGTTCTCTGTGAAACAGACATGTTCTCTCTACACCAAACGTGTCCTCTTTATAAAATCATCTGTTTTCTCGGAAACGTATAACTCACTTTTTCCACCCTCCCATAAACCCTTCCTTCTCCCCATTCGTACCTCCTTCCGTCTTTCCGTCGGCCCGTCCCTCCTTCCCCCCTTCCTCCATGCCTCCCTCATTTTCTCGCCTCCATCCCTGCCCATCCCTCTCTCCCTAACTCCTCCCTCCCTCCCTCCCTCCCTCCCTCCCTCCCTCCCTCCCTCCCTCCCTCCCTCCCTCCCTCCTCCTCCCCCTCCCCTCCCTCCCTCCCTCCCTCCCTCCCCCCCTCCCTCCCTCCCTCCTCCCTTCCTCCCTCCCTCCCTCCCTCCCTCCCTCCCTTCCCTCCTCCTCCTCTCCTTCCCTCCCTCCCTCCCTCCTCCCTCCCTCCCTCCCTCCCTCCCTCCTCTCTCTCCCCTCTCCCTCCCTCCCTCCCTCCCTCCCTCCCTCTCTCTCTCCCTCCCTCCCTCCCTCCCTCCCTCTTTTTCTCTCTCTCTCTCTCTCCTCCCTCCCTCCCTCCCTCCCTTCCTCCCTCCCTCCCTCCTCTCTCTCTCTCTCCCTCCTCCCTCCTCCCCTCCCTCTCTCTCTCTCTCTCTCTCTCTCTCTCCCTCCCTCCCTCCCTCCCCTCCCTCCCCCTCCATATTTTCTGGAATAGCTGTACTGTCGTCATGTTGTAGGAAATAGACTTGAGCGGTTGGCCCGATACAAAGTCGAGTACACGGGAGGTGCAAATCATCTCCATCGAGTCTACGGATGTTGCAGCTCGCTTCAGGGTCGGCCTAAGTGGAGTCTACACAAGTCAGTTACAGTGATTTGTGAATTTAGACAGACATATTTCTATGAAAATGTATTGTTTATATTCCTTACTTCTCATGAAATCGTATTTGTTCATAATTGTCTTGATGAAATTCGGGTAATTTGACGGAAATAAATCTGGATCGTAGCATGTTTGACGGGCAAAAGCCATGTTACCTCATTTCCTGGATTAACGCATACACGTTCCTGATGCTATTTAAAACACGTTTCTATTATTACCAAGTCAAGTAGATACTCAAATATATTATGATCAGGATTTACCTATCTCATGATGTTAATGACTTTTTATATCTGGTCTTGTTTTGTCATAAACAGTTATAATATATGTGTCGTATTTTACAAGCGTCTTTTGACGATGGTCACAAGACGTTGTATGATATCGAAATCCTCATTTCTGCATTAAAATAACCGGTTTCAAACAATCCACTCTCACTGCTTTGTACGAAAAGGAGGTACTGCGTAAAGCCAATACAATAATTAATGACAATACACATATTCTACATAACGAGTACGTCCTTCTGCCCTCGTCCAGAAGGTTTAGAACGATCACATTCAACAAATAGGAAACCTGATTCATGTATTCCAATGTCTGTGTGACTTCTCAACCTCTCACGTATCTGTCAACACGCTAAGATTCATTTATTCCAATGTCTGTGTGACTTCTCAACCTCTCACGTATCTGTCAACACGCTAAGATTCATTTATTCCAATGTCTGTGTGACTTCTCAACCTCTCACGTATCTGTCAACACGTTAAGATTCATTTATTCCAATGTCTGTGTGACTTCTCAACCTC
>JAODUO010000282.1:40000-332500 GCA_025642075.2 Ridgeia piscesae
TTATCCAGGGTATCACTACGATACACCATGATAAATAATAATGGTGAGCCAGCATATTTACAGTTTTATTTGTCAAATATAAATGATGGGAAACTGTAGCAAAAATGGTGCCATCACCATTCAAATTTATCACGATGATGGAATGTATAATGAGAACATTTGTACATGTCGACATGGCATCCAATGAACAATGGATGACACACTATTGCAAACAACATATTTATATATACCTTACAGATGTGTAACATAAGAGCAGCCTACTGAATAATGTTGCAGAGACATTAGGCCTAAGATTAAATGTACAGAACTCACAAGAATTAACTAAGATCACCAACAGGCAGCAAATTTAAGTGCACATCAACGGAATAGGTTTTAAATAGGACAAATGATTTATAGACAGTTATAGCGTAGAGAGACTGGTAAGAAGGGAGACCAGACATGTTGGGATGGAAAGCTCATGACTGGATTACATACTTAACGACAGGATAGAATACAAAATCATTCAGAATATTCTACACGTATTTGAAAATTGGTACTTATGAAGTCAACGAGTCAAATTAGACAAAACCCTTTACCAGGTAAACAAAATAGTAGCTATACAAAAAAGAAAGGTTGTGAGACATCTGTCAGTGAACATCTTTCTTCCACCAATGTCTTTATTCCTTACTGTCTGGCTCATGTCACACATTGTGTTGTGTGTCACCCTCCTTTGTTCCCACGCAGGACGGGAACGTGACAGTAACCAGGGTGCAGAGAGTGTCTGAAGGAATCAGCGGGTCTTTCTCCCTCTCCTGGAACGGCAGTGACCCAGTCGGTAGGAGACAACTCTTCTATGTCTGATCTAAAGAGAAACTATCATAGCAGTTCTTCAGGCACTTACGAAACCTCGACTTGTTTCCGCCATGAGAGTAGCCAAAACAGCCCGCTCTCCAAAAACGTAAAATTGCCCTGAACATATTGCCTGTCTTCAGCCACAAACAAACATAAATTACAACACAAAATGCACACCTCTTCTCTAAACACTCGGGGGAGCACACTAGCTCTAACCCCCTCACCATAATGTCGGATACTCATCTCGCCCCATCCCCTCGTTTCCAGCTCCAAAGGTAACGTGTAAACTACAATTTGTTCGTTCTGCAATGGCTGATGTCCCGTAATACGTATTTGAATTCGTATAATCATCCGAGTTGTGATCGTGTCACAGACGTGCCTGCGAACGTAAATGCTGAGGAGATGCAAGCGTTGTTACAAACCAACATTCCTGGCATGGGCATCATCAATGTCGAACACACTGGCGATTGCATTGGACGCAAGTGGACAATCACGTGGTTGACAACACCTGGCAGACTGCCACTTTTGGAGGTACTTTCTCGGTAGCCTCTGTTTGTGACAGCTTGTCACGTTGTCGCGTTGTCACGTTGTCACGTTGTCACGTTGATAGTTACATCATCCTAGGTTCTGTGTTATAAATGAGTGTCTTAATATAATAATACGGTAGAACCTTGCTTTACGTTTTGTTTAGGTTTTTAGTTTTGTACAGCGGTTTTAGCATTTTATTGGAAATTGAGCTTTATAAAATGATTATTATTATTATTTTTACTATTCTTATTCTTATTATTATTATTTACGGCCACCTCTGTATTGCAGCAACAATCTGACAAGGCATCCTGAAACCCACTGTACTTTGTGACTATATGAATCAGGCAGCCAGTTATTGGTCCTCCATTCCCCATCATCGTATCTTTTCCCGGGATTCGGGGGGGGGGCATGGCCCCCCTCTGGTTATGCCACTCACTTTAATGGCGAGGTTCCACCGTGGCAAATGACACTTTGTTGGAGACTAGAGAGACGCCTCAATACAATTAGTTGCGTAACTATTAGTTGTCAATATGTTGACACTCCTAATACACATTGTAGGTGACGTCAACCACGAATTTGCACGGGTCGAATGTGAAAGTGACAGTGAAGGAAGAGACTGCTGGGGGTCTGTTCTACAACCTTCTGCCTGGACATCTCCTGCGGACACGGCATGACACTCCGCAGGTCAGTTGCTGTCTTTTTATTTGAATTGTGTCTGCAGGATCAGCAGCTTAATTAATTGAAACACATGCATTAGTAAATTTGTTTGCAAATACTGTGCATGGTAATAATGAAACTAACATGTGTGTATATGTACTAGCTGATCTTGCAAAACCTCCCTCAACACAGTCGAGTCATGACATCAAACACTACGTCACCCACAGTGTTGATCTTTGTAAGTCATTGTGCAAGGACGTCCTTGTCACGGGTGACTATATCAGTAAATGACGTGTCTCTTTTGTAATTGGACATGTCTGTTATAGGTGTCTGTCTCGACAGATGACCTACCCTTCTTGCCTGTAGCTGGATCTGTCTCTCACAGGTGACTGTCATGGTCAATGACATTCCCGTCAAGTGTAATGGCCGCTGCTCGTACAGTTGGGATGTCACCAAGACACCGACAGTGTCAGCCGTGTCACCTACGACAGGTATGTGAATATATATATATATATATATATATATATATATATATATATATGTGTGTGTGTGTGTGTGCGTGTGTGTGTGGGTGTGTGTGTGTGTGGGTGTGTGGGGTGTGTGGGTGTGTGCGTGCGTGTGCGTGGTGCGTGTGTGTGGGTGAGTGAGTGCGTGCGTGTGTGTGTGTGTGTGAGTGCGTGGTGTGTGTGTGTGTGCGTGTGCGTGTGCGCGCGTGTGTGTGTGTGTGTGTGTGTGCGCGCGCGCCCGTTTGTGTATGTGCATGTGTGCACGTGTGCGTGTGTGTGCGTTGGTGTAGGTGTGTAATCTGAACCCTGTCGCTAAATATTACGAAATGTTGATGTTAACTTGCATAAAGCCAGACAGAAAAGTCAGACATGTTATGTATGTTTGTCATATCCATCAGGTGCAGCTGGCGTTGAAGTGACGGTGAAGGGAACAGGGTTCGATGGCGCCGCGAAGGAAAACAATGTGGTGAAAATTGGCAACATCACATGTGATGTGTCGAGTGCCACAGATGCAGAGATCAAGTGCACTGCAGGAATGGGTCCCGCCGGGCCACGCACTGTCTGGGTGTCTGTCATTGGCAGAGGTGCCGCCAAGGTGGACGAAAGTAGGTCATCGGCTAAACCCAATGGCTTAACGCTGTTATTGCGTCGTTCTTATTCAGTGTGCTGAATGCCACAAAATACGTTTCTTATATTTAATTTAATCTGAAGAGACTGCATAACTAAATCCTATTATACTATAGTACTATTCTCCTCCATTTGTGTATGTACCAATAACTACTACTGTTATGGTGAAATAAGTCCACAGTGGGAGTCGTCAGAAGTGTCGCATTTGTGCAATATGTCCACTTAAGCCAAGGTACTAAGGGCATAACAGTCCATTATAGAAAAATGGTGTCCGCTAATGAATTTAGGCTTCACTTAAATTAATTACATTTGCTTATGATGAATAAAACTAACCAGTATGGTCCAGTTTCGATGATGCTACATGATATGGACCGATCAAGTGAGATTGTGCTGTGTTTCTCTACACAGGTGTGTCTATGGTCTTTGAATACACAGCAGCACTGACGTCTATTTCTCCGTCCTCAGGAGGAATTGGAGGTATGTCCTGTGGAGAATAAGCATAACACTATGAACTATTGCAGTCCTGCGAAAGTGTATTGACATAATTATATTTTAGCGTGTGTTGATTATGCATTCGTTGTGACTTCTCATAAGTTTCGTCATATGGGTGAATTGCTGGGGAATATATAAATATCATTGTTGAACCTACGATGTACTGCAGGCGTATGTTTCTTTGAGCGTCACTCGTCCGTGGAAGTGTAGACCACTCGTTGCCAAAGGAACGCACTGAATAACAGAAAGCCACTGGGATTTACATATGAATTAGACATGTTGGTGATGAACATAAAGTTCAGTTTGTTAAAAGGGGCAGTCACACTGAAAAGTCTGTTGTTCATATATTACCCTAAGATATATACGAAATTTGCAGTATAAAGTTTGACAATATGATTTTTGATATTACATTTAAAGGCTGCAATCATTCAGACGGTGCTCATTGATTACTGTCAGGCCGACTGAACGTGCTAGCGTGTCGGACCAGTAAACTAACACACATTCCAAATACTCGGTTGGGGAATTAGAAATAGCATACTTACTACGAATACTAACGAAACAATATTTTATGATTATAGGTGGGATTTCCGTGACGGTGACTGGTGCTGGCTTTGACAGTTCACACGTGGTGAAGTTGGACGGAAGTGGCATTTGTGAGACACGGTCTGTCAGCTTAAATGAAATCGTCTGCGTTGTGCCAGCGGTGAGTGGTTCTCGGAGGAGAGAGAGGGCGAGGGCGAGGGCGAGGGCGAGGGCGAGGGCGAGGGCGAGGGCGAGGGCGAGGGGGAGATATGTTGTTACACTAGTGAATATGTTTAAGAAATAACTGGTTATGATTTTTAAAAAATCACCATAATCATTATCGTAGTCATAATGTTGTTGTAACGCATCGGATATCCAGAACATGATTTATAATTTTTGTATTTTGTTCACAGACCTTTAAAATATGCTATTGTTAAACATACTTAAATAAATATATTATTACAACAATTACACACACACACACACACACACACACACACACACACACACACACACACACACACACACACACACACACACACACACACACACACACACACACACACACCACACACACACACACACACACACACACACACACCACACACACACACACACACACACACCAACACAACAACAACAACAATAACAATAACAACCAACAGTCACATGTTAGAGCTGTAGGCCCGACAGACTGGCTGAGTAACTCAGGGTGACTTGTTCCACGTGTGATGTTCCAGCACGCAGACGGGGCAGCAGCAGTGACCATTGTAGAGAACGACGTTGTGATTGCGGGCAGTGACAACTCGGTCCAGTTCCACTATCAGGACGCCAGCACTCCGAGATTGACAAGTATCAATGTCACATCGGCCGCACCTCAAGGTAAACTGGACCTTCTAACCCCATTAGATGTATTCTTGTTTGTTATACTAGCAAATTATTTATGTTGACACGTGGCGGAATTATTTTGAAATGCCAAATAAACATAAATATTCACTATTTTTCATTCTGCCGTTTGTGTACCATGCTTTTTGTTTCACTTAAACCCAACACGAATTCCTAGAGATTACTATCAACTCCTATAGACATCTCCTTAAGTCCAACATTAATTTTACAAACTTCATCTTGAGCCCAATGTCATCTCCTACATACTCTCCTTAAGGACACCATCAACTCCTACATATCTCTCCTTAAACACTCTATCAACCCCTAAACATATTCTCTCCTTGTAGACACATTACTGTGTGCTGTTTCAGGAGGTCAGGTGGTGCGTCTTGCCATCACTAACCTTGGCACAGTGTCCAGAGTCTTGGTTGGTCAAAGATCGGCTCCAATCATTGCACAAGACACAAACTTTGTCACCATTCTACTGCCGTCCCTAGGTGATGGCGTCCATCAGATCTACCTGAATGTCCCCGGTAAAGGCTACCTTGTTTCCAACAGGTAAGTATTGGCAACAATGCTGTCACGCATTTGTGTTCGTCTCTAACAGTTCTGAAGATGTTTGCATTCAAATGTCATTTAGTTGTCATCCAGTCATGTTGTCACGCCGGTTGTTTTGCATTATTAACTAACTGTGCACATGCAACATCGCGAATATGTTTAAAATAAATTAGATATTCAAATGATACTCCTGAAAGACTGCGAAAATTTCTGGGAAACGCAAATAATAATATAATTTATTAACATATACACTGTTATACTTTAATTGATCACGTCGTTATTTTAATATATAGATAATAAAACATTTATGTTGTCTTTTTTATTCAGTGGCTCTCTGCCTAGCATCTCGGTTGACTTCAAGGTGACAGGCGTGTCAACCACAAAGTGCTCTGTCTATGGTGGATGCTATGTCACCATCACTGGCAGCGGCTTCCCTGAAAACAAGGACATCACTCAGATCAGCTTTGGCCGTGCTCCTTGCAAGATCAACTCAATCATTAGCACCGAGGTGCAGTGTCAGATCGGCATAGCCAGAAAGGTGTGGTTTGTCGACAACTCTGGCATCCACCCAGGTGAGTCAACTATACCACTTTCACGTTTGTGTTTGTCTTGTGTTATCACGATAGAAGCACGGGTAAGATTATAAAACGGATTTGAATCGTTTGAATCAGATGTCTGTTGGCAGTTTTCACTGTACTGCATTATGTTGATTCAGATTTCAACAGGTCGGACAGACCCAGTAATATGACTGATAAATGAAAGAACAATATAAATAATAAAGCATAATATATATATATATATATATATATATATATATATATATATGTATATATATATATATATATATATATATATATATATATATATATATATAAAATAGACCAGTAGTAATATATATATATATATATATATATATATATATATATATATATATATATATATATATATATATATATATATATAATAATAATAGACCAGTAAGTAATAGAAACTACACAATAGCAACATCAGATATACCAGGCAACACGCATTATACATAGAAATCTTTTTGAATTGTATGTCTAAAGGTTTCAGTTCTAGAAAATATAATACAAGTTCGATAAGTTAAATAAAATATATTGAAAGTTGTCACACATGCCTTAAAAACGGAGTGTTTTTCAAATGTTGATTCCTCTACGGGGGAACATTGGAATTGGATAGCCCCTATCAACCAGGACGAGTTTAGTTGTGAGTTCACGCACTTGTTTAAAAACTTGAGATCTGCAACTGGACTACGATGTCGAAAGGAAGGTTGTATGAAATTATGTATGTTCATTAGCTGTGATTCGCATGTTTATCTTCAGTGTATGGGGAGAGATATCTGTGGAACCTGCCGATGCTAACAGTGGAACAGGGCGATGAAGTTGACTGGAGCTGGCAACCGCCGGAGTTTATCCCCGGAGTGAGCTACCGCGTGGAGCAAACAGCCAACGCAACTGCCTCTGTCTACGATGGCAGTGGCTTCCGTAGTGGCGAAGTCAGCACCCCAACAGGTGGGTACATGGGTTATCACTCCAACAGGTGAGTACTTGGCCTATTATTCCAACAGGTGGGTACTTGGGTTATCACTCCAACAGGTGGGTACTTGGGCTATCACTCCAACAGGTGGGTACTTGGGCTATCACTCCAACAGGTGGGTACTTGGGCTATCACTCCAACAGGTGGGTACTTGGGCTATCGCTCCAACAGGTAGGTACCTGGGCTATCACTCCAACAGGTGGGTACTTGGACTATCACTCCAATAGGTGGGTACTTGGGCTATCACTCCAACAGGTGGGTACTTGGGCTATCGCTCTAACAGGTGGGTACCTGGGCTATCACTCCAACAGGTGGGTACTTGGGCTATCACTCCAACAGGTGGGTACTTGGGCTATCGCTCCAACAGGTGGGTACCTGGGCTATCACTCCAACAGGTGGGTACTTGGACTATCACTCCAATAGGTGGGTACTTGGGCTATCGCTCCAACAGGTGGGTACCTGGGCTATCATTCCAACAGGTGGGTACTTGGGCTATCACTCCAACAGGTGGGTACTTGGGCTATCGCTCCAACAGGTGGGTACCTGGGCTATCACTCCAACAGGTGGGTACTTGGACTATCACTCCAATAGGTGGGTACTTGGGCTATCACTCCAACAGGTGGGTACTTGGGCTATCGCTCCAACAGGTGGGTACCTGGGCTATCACTCCAACAGGTGGGTACTTGGACTATCACTCCAATAGGTGGGTACTTGGGCTATCACTCCAATAGGTGGGTACCTGGGCTATCACTCCAATAGGTGGGTACTTGGACTATCACTCCAATAGGTGGGTACTTGGGCTATCGCTCCAACAGGTGGGTACCTGGGCTATCACTCCAACAGGTGGGTACTTGGACTATCACTCCAATAGGTGGGTACTTGGGCTATCGCTCCAACAGGTGGGTACCTGGGCTATCACTCCAACAGGTGGGTACTTGGGCTATCACTCCAACAGGTGGGTACTTGGGCTATCGCTCCAACAGGTGGGTACCTGGGCTATCACTCCAACAGGTGGGTACTTGGACTATCACTCCAATAGGTGGGTACTTGGGCTATCACTCCAACAGGTGGGTACTTGGGCTATCGCTCCAACAGGTGGGTACCTGGGCTATCACTCCAACAGGTGGGTACTTGGACTATCACTCCAATAGGTGGGTACTTGGGCTATCACTCCAATAGGTGGGTACCTGGGCTATCACTCCAATAGGTGGGTACTTGGACTATCACTCCAATAGGTGGGTACTTGGGCTATCACTCCAACAGGTGGGTACTTGGACTATCACTCCAATAGGTGGGTACCTGGGCTATCACTCCAATAGGTCGGTACTTGGACTATCACTCCAATAGGTGGGTACTTGGACTATCACTCCAATAGGTGGGTACTTGGGCTATCACTCCAACAGGTGGGTACTTGGACTATCACTCCAACAGGTGGGTACTTGGCCTATCGCTCCAATAGGTGGGTACTTGGGCTATCGCTCCAACAGGTGGGTACTTGGACTATCACTCCAATAGGTGGGTACTTGGGCTATCGCTCCAACAGGTGGGTACTTGGGCTATCACTCCAACAGGTGGGTACTTGGGCTATCGCTCCAACAGGTGGGTACTTGGGCTATCGCTCCAACAGGTGGGTACCTGGGCTATCGCTCCAATAGGTGGGTACTTGGGCTATCACTCCAACAGGTGGGTACTTGGATTATCACTCCAACAGGTGGGTACTTGGACTATCACTCCAACAGGTGGGTACTTGGGTTATCACTCCAACAGGTGGGTACTTGGATTATCACTCCAACAGGTGGGTACTTGGATTATCACTCCAACAGGTGGGTACTTGGATTATCACTCCAACAGGTGGGTACTTGGATTATCACTCCAACAGGTGGGTACTTGGATTATCACTCCAACAGGTGGGTACTTGGACTATCACTCCAACAGGTGGGTACTTGGGTTATCACCCAACAAGTGGGTACTTGGACTATCACTCCAACAGGTGGGTACTTGGGCTATCACCCAACAAGTGGGTACTTGGGCTATCACTCCAACAGGTGGGTACTTGGACTATCACTCCAACAGGTGGGTATTTGGACTATCACTCCAACAGGTGGGTACTTGGGTTATCATTCCAACAGGTGGGTACTTGGACTATCACTCCAACAGGTGGGTACTTGGGTTATCATTCCAACAGGTGGGTACTTGGACTATCACTCCAACAGGTGGGTACTTGGGTTATCACTCCAACAGGTGGGTACTTGGGCTATCGCTCCAACAGGTGGGTACCTGGGCTATCACTCCAACAGGTGGGTACTTGGGCTATCACTCCAATAGGTGGGTACTTGGGCTATCACTCCAACAGGTGGGTACTTGGGCTATCGCTCCAACAGGTGGGTACCTGGGCTATCACTCCAACAGGTGGGTACTTGGACTATCACTCCAATAGGTGGGTACTTGGGCTATCACTCCAATAGGTGGGTACCTGGGCTATCACTCCAATAGGTGGGTACTTGGACTATCACTCCAATAGGTGGGTACTTGGGCTATCACTCCAACAGGTGGGTACTTGGACTATCACTCCAATAGGTGGGTACCTGGGCTATCACTCCAATAGGTCGGTACTTGGACTATCACTCCAATAGGTGGGTACTTGGACTATCACTCCAATAGGTGGGTACTTGGGCTATCACTCCAACAGGTGGGTACTTGGCTATCACTCCGGGTACTTGGCCTATCGCTCCAATAGGTGGGTACTTGGGCTATCGCTCCAACAGGTGGGTACTTGGACTATCACTCCAACAGGTGGGTACTTGGGCTATCGACTCTGCAACTAGGTGGGTACTTGGGCCCTGCATCGCTCCAACAGGTGGGTACCTGGGCTATCGCTCCAATAGGTGGGTACTTGGGCTATCACTCCAACAGGTGGGTACCTGGGCTATCACTCCAACAGGTGGGTACTTGGGCTATCACTCCAACAGGTGGGTACTTGGGTTATCATTCCAACAGGTGGGTACTTGGGCTATCACTCCAACAGGTGGGTACTTGGATTATCACTCCAACAGGTGGGTACTTGGACTATCACTCCAACAGGTGGGTACTTGGGTTATCACTCCAACAGGTGGGTACTTGGATTATCACTCCAACAGGTGGGTACTTGGATTATCACTCCAACAGGTGGGTACTTGGATTATCACTCCAACAGGTGGGTACTTGGATTATCACTCCAACAGGTGGGTACTTGGATTATCACTCCAACAGGTGGGTACTTGGACTATCACTCCAACAGGTGGGTACTTGGGTTATCACCCAACAAGTGGGTACTTGGACTATCACTCCAACAGGTGGGTACTTGGGCTATCACCCAACAAGTGGGTACTTGGGCTATCACTCCAACAGGTGGGTACTTGGACTATCACTCCAACAGGTGGGTATTTGGACTATCACTCCAACAGGTGGGTACTTGGGTTATCATTCCAACAGGTGGGTACTTGGACTATCACTCCAACAGGTGGGTACTTGGGTTATCATTCCAACAGGTGGGTACTTGGACTATCACTCCAACAGGTGGGTACTTGGGTTATCACTCCAACAGGTGGGTACTTGGACTATCACTCCAACAGGTGGGTACTTGGGCTATCACTCCAACAGGTGGGTACCTGGGCTATCACTCCAACAGGTGGGTACTTGGGTTATCACTCCAACAGGTGGGTACTTGGGCTATCACTCCAACAGATGGGTACTTGGACTATCACTCCAACAGGTGGGTACTTGGGCTATCACTCCAACAGGTGGGTACCTGGGCTATCACTCCAACAGGTGGGTACTTGGGTTATCACTCCAACAGGTGGGTACTTGGGTTATCATTCCAACAGGTGGGTACTTGGGCTATCACTCCAACAGGTGGGTACTTGGATTATCACTCCAACAGGTGGGTACTTGGACTATCACTCCAACAGGTGGGTACTTGGGTTATCACTCCAACAGGTGGGTACTTGGATTATCACTCCAACAGGTGGGTACTTGGACTATCACTCCAACAGGTGGGTACTTGGGTTATCACTCCAACAGGTGGGTACGTGGGTTATCACTCCAACAGGTGGGTACTTGGGCTATCACTCCAACAGATGGGTACTTGGACTATCACTCCAACAGGTGGGTACTTGGGCTATCACTCCAACAGGTGGGTACCTGGGCTATCACTCCAACAGGTGGGTACTTGGGTTATCACTCCAACAGGTGGGTACTTGGATTATCACTCCAACAGGTGGGTACTTGGATTATCACTCCAACAGGTGGGTACTTGGATTATCACTCCAACAGGTGGGTACTTGGATTATCACTCCAACAGGTGGGTACTTGGGTTATCACTCCAACAGGTGGGTACTTGGGTTATCATTCCAACAGGTGGGTACTTGGACTATCACTCCAACAGGTGGGTACTTGGGTTATCACTCCAACAGGTGGGTACTTGGGTTATCATTCCAACAGGTGGGTACTTGGACTATCACCCCAACAGGTGGGTACTTGAACTATCACTCCAACAGGTGGGTACTTGGGTTATCATTCCAACAGGTGGGTACTTGGACTATCACTCCAACAGATGGGTACTTGTGTTATCACTCCAACATATGGGTACTTGGGTTATCACTCCAACAGATGGGTACTTGGGTTATCATTCCAACAGGTGGGTACTTGGACTATCACTCCAACAGGTGGGTACTTGGGTTATCATTCCAACAGGTGGGTACTTGGGCTATCACCCAACAAGTGGGTACTTGGCCTATTACTCCAACAGATGGGTACTTGGGTTATCACCCCAACAAGTGGGTACTTGGGCTATCTCTCCAACAAGTGGGTACTTGGACTATCACTCCAACAGGTGGGTACTTGGGTTATCACTCCAACAAGTGGGTACTTGGGTTATCATTCCAACAGGTGGGTACTTGGGCTATCACTCCAACAGGTGGGTACTTGGGTTATCACTCCAACAGATGGGTACTTGGGTTATCATTCCAACAGGTGGGTACTTGGGCTATCACTCCAACAGGTGGGTACTTGGGCTATCACTCCAACAGGTGGGTACTTGGGCTATCATTCCAACAGGTGGGTACTTGGGCTATCACTCCAACAGGTGGGTACTTGGGCTATCATTCCAACAGGTGGGTACTTGGGTTATCATTCCAACAGGTGGGTACTTGGGCTATCATTCCAACAGGTGGGTACTTGGGCTATCACTCCAACAGGTGGGTACTTGGGCTGGCTATCATTCCAACAGGTGGGTACTTGGGCTATCACTCCAACAGATGGGTACTTGGGTTATCACCCCAACAGATGGGTACTTGGGTTATCACCCCAACAGGTGGGTACTTGGGCTATCACTCCAACAGGTGGGTACTTGGGCTATCGCTCCAATAGGTGGGTACTTGGTCATTCCAACATGAGAGCAGTTATATAGGCTCCCATTGCAACAGAGCATACTATTTTTGAGTAGCCGTAGGTAACTTTCTTTTCTAATCTCACAAAACACAAAAACACAATTATGAAACTGTTTTTGTGTTTGTGTGTGTCTAAAGTCAAGAGAAGTATAGATAGCTCCATAACGTGTGAATTTATTTTGGAGAAGGACGTGTTAAGAATTTGTAGAGTTAGAAAAGAAACACAGCAAGAAGAATGAACCTCTCAGCCAGGTTGTACGGGTTCCTACACTTGGTGCAGTGACTGTGTTTGTCTGTTTCAGGCAACTACAGGTACAGGTTTGTTGAGCTGGGCACCTTCTACTACTGGAGCGGTCCTGTCAATTCCAAGAAACTCGTCATGAGAGGCGTGGTACACGTAGTGAAGAAGACGTCCTATGTAGGGCGACTCACCTACAAAGTTGGCACGACTGAGCCCAAGTATGAATCGTCTGGTGAGTTGGAAGGTTTCAACGGAGACTGTTTCAACGAAGACTGTCACACACATAATATTACTCTGTTACTTACATATTTCGCGGATTCATTGCGACGTAGTTTATTAAGTGGAATTCCGCTTGCAATTATTTCCCGGTTGGAGAACCTCAGCCTTATTGCCATGAAGTTCAACCCATGAACACTGGAATATATTCAGCCGAAATGCTCTGTAATGTACGTCTTATTTTTATTTATTTTATGCAATACATAACTAACATGAATATATGAATACATGAATATATGAATATGATATATATATGATATATGATATGATATATGATATGATATATGATATGATATATGATATGATATGATATGATATGATATGATATGATATGATATGATATGATATGATATGATATGATATGATATGATATGATATGATATGATATGATATGATATGATATGATATATATATGATATATATATATATATATATATATATATATATATATATATATATTCATGTTTATACATGTATGTAGGAACCCATGCTGATGGGTGAATCTCGAGTGGCCCCACTTTAACTTAACTAGTTTAGCACGTCCTACAATTGTAACAAGTATTGGCCTTCGCTTGTTACTGTGTTATTACGTGATTCCCTCAAAGCTAAAACAACTACTCGTGTAACTTGTTGCAGCGAAGAAAAGACGAAAGAGATCAGCACAATGCGACAGTCACCCAGTCACGCAGTGCACCGAGCCTGATCCAGGCGAATTCCAGGTGGCATTCGTCACATGCCTCGCGTCCGAGATGACATCTGTCTCTCCGCAGCAGGGCACTTCCCTCGACACCGTCGTCATCACAGGCTCTGGCTTTAAGGCAAGTCAAGATTGTACAGAAGTGATGATTGGTGGCAAACCTTGCCTCGTCTCCAGCGTCACCGAAACAAGTATTGCATGTAAGATTGAGAGCACTGCGGAATTAGAGATCGGCTTTAGATACGATGTGACGGTAAACATCATAGGTAATGGCATCTCCTTGCCTTTGATTCCCAATGAGTTGAAGCGAAGGTTTGCGCTACTTCCCCATGTCTCGTCTGTCAGTCTGTCCAGTGGGTCTGTCGCTGGCGGCACTGAGCTCCAGATAAATGGGGGCGGGTTCATTGACAGTGACACACAGGTGGTCATTGACGGGGCCGTGTGTGAAATCAAAACTTTGAATTATGCACAGCTCAAGTGTGTGACGGCCCGCCACACAGCTGGTGGTCCATACGACGTCAGTGTCACTGTCAAGAGCATGGCTGCAGAATGTCCATCCAATGATTGTTTGTTTGAGTACAGCGAAGGAAAGACGCCTCATATCACCGCCGTCCAGCCAACGGAGGTGGCGGCTGACACAACAATCACCATCACAGGGTCAAACTTTGGTGACGCGACTGCTGTTGTTTCCGTCGGTGACATTGATCTTGTTGTAAAGTCAACGACGGATACAGAGATCCAGTGCACCGTTGCAAACATCCCCGTAAGTGAGAAAACCCTCCACATCACTCTGCCAGGACGAGGCTTTCCTGTCGAACCGTTCAAGGTTATTGGCAGCGCAGTCATCGCGAGCGTTTCCCCCACGGAGGGTAGTTTGGCTGGCAAGACGATGTTGACAATCGTTGGTAATGGGTTTGTGTCTAACGACACTTTGGTGAAGATTGACGGGGATGACTGTGTGGTGAAGACAGTGACCTTGTCGTCTGTGACGTGTGAAACACCGCCTCATGCTGCGGGTGCTGTTGATGTCATTGTGACTTCAGTCTCCAAGATTTATCCCAGCCAGTCATTCAGCTACACTGATGCAGCCACCCCAAAGGTCACGGGCATCAACCCATCTGAGGGTTACGTTGGTGACACCGTGACAATCTCGGGGTCTGGCTTCAGTGACAGTGACAATGTGGTGACCGTGGGCAGTGTGGCGTGTGCGGTCTCATCACAGTCTGCGACAGAGATCCAGTGTGATGTGGGCAAACAGCCGGCTGGTCAGTACGATGTCGTTGTCATGGTACCGGTCAAGGGGGCATCTTCTAGTGCCTCACGGTTCACATACAAGATGACGGTGACCAGCATCAGCCCAACTGAAGGTGAGTAGACGGCTTCTTGCCCTTAGTCAAACTGGTGGGGATTCGACGTTATAGCTGACAACATAAGTGGATGTAGTGTAGTCAGTTCGTTGCAGAATGATAACCTTTATATATATAATATCATAGCGACATGTTGGTTCCATTCTCTTTAAAGGACATAAGGATGGTAGAGTGTGTTGACTGGAGCAGGTCCACGTTAATGCTATCTATGGATCCGTGGATGGGTGCACCAAGACATCACTCATAAGCCCCGACACCTGCACGTATTGGTGGTACGCCTGGGACTTGGTAGAACAACACAGCTGAGCTCGCAGTCAACACACTTAATATTTTGCACACTACTTGAAAGGAGCATTAGTTCACGTGTATACAGTTTCAAAGATATCGCCACATTAATTAAATTTAATCTGTTCTCATCTCTCCGGGATGGTTACGTTCCGTTCTGTTTCAGGCAGCTTTGCTGGAGGTCAGAGAATCACTGTGGCAGGAACTGGTCTATCTGCAGATGTCAACATCACTGTGTGTGGCGAGGCATGCGCAGTCAGTAGTAGCCAGGACATGACGTCATTAGTGTGTGATACACCAGCTCATTCAGGTACTTATAAATCGATATAGCATATGAGTATATTTATTCATCGTACGTACTGCACTTTGTTATTTATTTGTTCATATTTTATTATGCTATCACTGGGAATTTGTAAATGTCTTCATGTAAAATCATTTGAAGCTTAGGAACAAAACGACTGTATTTATCCAAACATTTACTTTCAGAATATTATTGTCCCGTGTTTAATATATTCTGTATTATGATCATTAGTGACATTGTGATTTCAAGTTTAAAGTAAGCCACCACTGGACATAGGAAACATATACGGAAAACACAATAATTGATGTATGAGGATGTGCAAATGCTATTCAAGCTTAAAGAGGCGCGCATGGTAAAACGGCAAACGAATTCGAATAGTGTACATGCTATGTAAAGGTATGAAATATGTATAGATAAAAGTGATCATATTTTGTGTGGGTGAGTGTGTGTATTAACATATAATAGACAGACCTCACAACAGCAATTGAATATAAACGACCGTAACACGAATGCGTGTCTGGTATTATATGCATATGTTTTGGTTTATTCTAGGGACAGGCACGCAGGCGTGTGATGTGATTGTTTCATATGGAACCCTCGCCGCCATCACCCTTACTGGTGGCTACACCTACAGTGACACAAAGACACCAACTGTTACATCGGCGACACCAGTGGTCGGTGTGACGTCAGGAGGAACCAGGCTGACCATCACGGGAACAGACTTCGGGTGGGTCCCTGGGGTTTACTATCTATTTATTATTATATTTTATTAACTTACTTATTATTTTAGCCCACAGTGTCGTATCCTTTATATTGCATGACCGTGAAATTTAATGTACAAATAATTAATTTATCTATTTATTATATTTATTTTATTAATTTATTCATTGTTTTAATGTACACTTAATGTGCAGTTAATTGTATTGATCTATTTATCATATTTATTTTATTAACTTATTACTTTAACACACAGTCACGTTACAACTGCAGGATAGTGAAACATCAGCTTTTAGCAGTAAATTCTTGAAGTCTACTATAACTGGAAGTTGGTCAATCATTTATATTGTGTCAATCACAAGTTCTCTGACATAGTTACAGTGTATGTTAACGAATTATGTATTTTCATATAAAGGGGCTGAAACACTTAAACAACAATTACCCAAACATAAAATTATACCATTTACAGGATGTGTGACCATGATTTTAAGAAGAAGGAGCAACGGTATATTTTAAATAATTGTTTAAACTTTGGCATCATCTGCCCTGAGCACCGCCATTATGCTTAAAAAATAAATTGAATCGCTTCTATCGAATCAAGGCAAATGTTCGACTTGTTTCCGATTTACTCCATTATATATTTTTCTCCGCGAAAACAAGACTTATTCGGGATTTAGTTATGGAGATAGATATCCAGTCCTCGAGCGTTCGCCCAGACGAGTAACATTGTTACATTGTACCTACATTTAAAACTGATCACAGTGGCTTAATCTACTACCAGGTTAATAACTCGTAGCTGGTCTAGATTTACTATTATTTCTTCATTGAATATCTACATAATATTCGCAACTGTCCGTATATGTCGGTAGACTTATTTGTAACAAGAACAACGAAAGATCATAAATCGCATTTGTCACAAATATGTCTTCGTGCTATTACGTAACACGTAAATGTAGCTATTTTCGTGGTGTGTGTGTGTGTGTGTGTGTGTGTGTGTGTGTGTGTGTGTGTGTTGTGTGTGTGTTGTGTGCGTGTATATATATATATATATATATATATATATATATATATATATATATATATATATATATATATATATATATATATATATCAACTAATGACACAACAATTCAAACGTTTAATTGCAGTACGGACATGGCCGCCATCTCTGTCATCATAGATGGCGCTAGGTGTGTTGTTTCGACAGTCAGTGATACTTCGATTGAGTGTACAACTGGGAAGCACCTGACCAGTCTACAGGCCCTGGTTGATGTGTTTGTTGCAAGCAGTGGCAAGGCTAAGAATGTAAGTGGTATTTGTGCAAATATGCAAACACGAGCTAGAACAGTCATTTTATTGTGTAAGTAATACTAAACGATCTATGATTCAAAAACCGTATGTTATGCAAGCTAGTGTACAATTCTGGATTACCTAAGTAACTACTTTATGAATTGATATCAGTCGTGGACTGACATAATATTTAGAGTTGATAAAAAGTATGTGGTTTATGTGGCAGACATCTTGGCATGCATTCATTTTAAAAGCGCTATCTTTGGTCTACAAATAAAAGCTTAATTGACACGTAAATACGACAAAATATCACCCCAATGGTTGTTGATAAAGTGGTCAGTACTAGTGAGAAAAATATTGTTTTCGTTATGATTTTTGCCCTGATAAACATTTTGCGCGTCCCTCGTCATGAATTATTTTTTAACGACTGATTTGACGTGCTTTTTGGATTTGGTTCCCGGTGATTCACCATAATGATGCGCTTTAGCGGATTAAAAAACAGTCACCAGTGAGTTGAAATGTTACCTTTGTGGTGTGTAGGAGGCAGCCAAGTTTGAATACCTTGACGTCTGGTCATCTAAAGATACTTGGGGAGGACTGGACCCACCTGAGGAGGGGTCACTTGTGGTCATTCCTGCTGGAAAGACGGTCATGTTAGATGTGGACACGCCTGTCCTGAAGATGTTGCTCTTACAAGGTAGGGAGTCTCCGGAATATGTCTGAAGTAGGTTAGGGCTAGAGGGCACTATTCTCATCTGAAATGGGGTAACTCTTTCGCTGGTAACTTTCATAATTTCGTTAAATTATTTTACTCAACCTATGTATTTAAGCAGCTTTACTCATGTTATTGATAATGTGCTTATTTACTAATGGAATTGTATTAATAATAATAATAAAATTATATTTGTTCTGGCAATCATAAAGATTACAAAAATACATGGGGCAATATAGATCTCGATTTTTTTAATATTGCCTATGTAAACAAATACAAATTAACAAAACGAATATCTACTAAATTCCAGTTGTTATTTAAAAACAGCTAAATGAACGTAACTTTGTGTATACGTAATGTTGTGAAATATTGTATAAGATTGTTCTTTTAAGCTTAAAAGAACAATCTTATACAATATTTCACAACATGTGGTAACATGTAACATGAACTGCAAATAAGAACCTAAGAGAATAAAAGACAACTAATATGAAGTAGTAATTAAACAGAGGTTGAGTGTTTTTATGAATGCGACAAGGCACGTTGTATTGTTGTCAGGTGGTAAAGTGCTGTTTGGTGAGAATGATGTTGAGCTGAAGTCAGAGAACATCCTGATAGTTGGAGGAGGCATCCTACAGGTAAATACAAACACCATTGCCCTTGGTAGATAGTGTTTTCATGCATTGTTGAAAATTATATTTTTATTGTTTATTGATGCAAAAAATCTAAAACGTATTCACAATTGCTATAAGCAATACAATGCAAATATATTGCTTATTTTCATTGTAAGAAATATATCAATAATTAGACTACATTTACTATGTGTAGAAGAAAATATTGTTGCAAAATGCGAACTTCCCGTGTGGTAAGGGAGTGGGTTAACATTATACATCAAGTTCCCATTGTTTGCACTGTCTGCTCTGACTTCATCTTGTTTCAGATTGGCACAGAGGAGGACCCATTCAGACACAAAGGAATCATCACAATGTATGGACAAGTGCGCTCGCAAGAACTGCCTGTGTATGGCGCCAAGACACTAGCCGTTCGCCACGGAACGTTAGAACTGCACGGTAGGGATATTAGATGGAGTTGACACGGTCTGTTTTCCTGGCCTAACCACACAGGCTCAATGTTCCATCGTTTTTCGAATGAGCCAAGTGTTTTTATCGGAAACTAACAAGATCGTAACTTTAACTAGAAATTGATACATTGAAATGCATAGTGAGTACAGCAAATTATTAAATCTTTTTTCGGATGTGAAAAGTCAGATCTCGTATTCTTTCAGTAGATGTTACGGTGCGATTACAATTAAGAATTCGTTACAAGCGTGATTCTGAGATTGGTTTTCATTGACTGGTCAACTGAGCTCCACGATTCAATTTAATCGAATATGACTGCAGCTAAACAACTTACGTCCTACTCATTATTGGTCCCGATTGTGTACCAATTAAAACAACACTACCAGTTTCACTTGAACTAGTTCTGTACAAGTATGAAAGTAACCAAACATGTGTACGTGTGTGACGACAGGTAAGCCGACACCTGTCACCTGGACGCTGTTAGCGGAGACCGTTGCAGCCGGCGCCACAGAGATCAAGCTGCAGGTCCCAGTGACGTGGTCTGTAGATGACGAGATCGTTATTGCCTCGACTGGCGGACACAAAAGCCAGAAGGAGAACGAAAAGTGCATCATCGCATCCGTTTCCGCTGACAAGATGACCTTGACCTTGACCAAGGCACTGCAATACGGCCATCTTGGCGAAACACAGACCTTTGAGGGGGGCATCACCTTGGAGACCCGGGCCGAGGTCGGATTGCTCACCCACAATGTGGTCGTACGAGGTTCTAATCTAAAGGACTGGAATGACAAGATCGAGGCCTGCCCAGTGGATTTCGATCCAGGTAAATCACAACGTCCCAATGCTTAATAATCCGTTAATTAAGAGGGGGTTTGATGATGGTAGATCGATCGATCGATCGATCGATATATTGATCACTAAGTGAAAGTTAAACCAACCACCTATCACTGTACTGTACGCTACTGGTTTGTTGTAGGTGAGTTTGCGACACATACATGCTTCCAGGGTCGTTTTGGAGAGGAGATTGGTAGCGACCAGTTCGGGTCACAGATTATGTTCCACCAGCAGGAGTTGAATGCAGGTGAAGTGGTTGGCCACATTGAGCACGTCGAGATCACGTACGCAGGACAAGCGTTTCGTCTCGGTCGCTACCCCATCCATTTCCACATCAACGGCAACATGAGTGGGTCGTATGTTCGCGGATGTGCAATCCATCACACATTTAACCGTGCCGTCAACATTCACCACACGCACAACGTCCTGGTCGAGAACAACGTCGTGTATGATGTGATGGGCGGCGCAATCTTCCTTGAAGACAGTATCGAAGTCGGCAACATCTTCCAGTACAACCTTGCGATATTTGTGCGCTCGAGCTCAAGCCTGCTCAATGATGACATCACACCAGCTGGGTTCTGGATCACGCACCCGGATAACATCGTCAGACACAATCACGTTGCTGGAGGCACACACTTTGGGTTCTGGTACCGCATGCTGGAGCACCCCCAGGGTCCGTCCTATGACCCTGACATCTGCCCACAGAACGTCCCACTCGGAGAGTTCTACAACAACACAGTGCACTCTGTGGGCTGGTACGGCTTGTGGGTGTTTGAGTATTACACCCCAAAGGTTGGGGGTAAGTGTGGCGATGGTGTCCCAGTCGCAGCCGCTTTCAGGAATCTGACGACATGGAACAGTTTCCGCGGTGCTGAGTGGGTCGAGGCGTATCCCATGCAGTTCCATGGCTTTGTACTGGCCAACAACTTCATGGCAGGCACAGAGCACTACTTCAACAAAGGCTCTGCCCCACAATACACAGAGGAAGGAGCTATGGTGAAGGATACTGTCATCATCGCTCACCTCAATTCTCCTAATCACCCGCCGTGCACGAAGCGTGGCATTGTGCTCCCCTTCAACAACGGACTTCTCTTCAGCGGTATCACGTTCGTGAACTTCGACGGTGAGATGAACGAAGATCACACGTGTTCGGGCATTGGCACCGTGAAGATCGTCTGCGTGTGTAACGACCTGTGTGCTGGCTACAACTACAAGTTCGAGAATATCAAGTGGCTCAACTCGACCAAGAAGGCGTATTGGCAGTGGGAGCACCAGGCGGAACTAGAGGACTTGGACGGCACTCTCACTGGCCATGGTGCTGGTGCACGTGCCATGGCAAAGAGCAACCTCTTCCCTACGCAATGCTTTGAAGATGACGAGTGGAGTTCCAACTTCGTAGGTATGATCTGTCCTGGGGGCTCTGTTGACGTCATCCGTATGAGCTTCAACGCTACCGTGCCAGTGTCACTGTTGACGAAGAGCTTACTGGTGCAGAACAAGTACGGCACAAGCGTGACTGGGTTCCGGAAGAAGGGTCACTCATACCAGTTTGGTTGGATGGTGCTGCTGGTTGCTGGACTACCACACAACATCACCTTCATCAACATGGAACACATCACCAACATCTCCTATAATGGTGGATTCTACGGGCTCGAGGTAGGCATATATGGTGCATAGCAGACTAGTGCTAATGTCATACAAGCGATGTGTAAGCCTATATATGGATATCGCATCTGGCTAACTACCAGGGATTAGTATATGTCCCGTGTGTTTAGAAGAAGCTGAAATGAAACTATTATTTTCTTTTGACAGAGGACACTGGTGTCTCATCGCTGTCGGATATCAACGTTGTAGGAAATGTATATATGTAACTGTGATGTGAAATACTATGTGGCATTGCCAAGTTTACTGGACAGCTAAGTACATTTGTGAAATATTACGTGTCATTGCCAATTTTGCTGGCCAGGTGAAAGTGATAAATACAAAACCTTTTGGTAATTACTTTGAATAAATGTTATTTTACAAATGCAATATGTTATGCACGATTGTAGCTTCACGGCGTTCATTGTTCTGTTCGTCTTTCTGTCCGCAGGAAGGAGCCTATGTGATAGTACAACATCCGGTTATGCAAAATGTTCGTGACCACATTTTGGTGGAAAGGGACCTTAACTCATCGAGAAACTACGCCAAGACAAAGCCGTTGACTTATGAGAACAGTCTTAACGGTGACACATATTTCGATCGTGAAGCAAAACTGATTACTTACATGAGTGAGTGAAACATTTCCTTTTGTTGTAGGTTTATTCATTGCATTTAATATCCTCGTAACCATGGCTGCGGTAATACAGTAATGCTGTTCGCACTATTAATGTAGAACCTATTACATTTTCAAATTGTAAATAACGACTTTAATCGAACTTTTGAATTAATCAATGAATTATTAATGAATCCAACAATGTAACGTGTAATGGTGGCTTAACGAACTTAACCAACGTGTTGTCTTAGTCTTGACCAAAATACATTTATTAACTGCCATACAAATTATAAAAACCCGGCATATATTTTGGGCACATGTCTCAATGCACAAATACATTTGGTGTCTGGATGAAAATTCGATTGTACCCACAACCTATATTGCAAACGAGGGCAACATACCGCTGAGTCAGTGAACTTCCTTCAACAAATTACGATCTATGGATCCATCTGCGTAACGCAACAGACAACCTGGCTTTACGATTTGTGTTTCACATCCAAATGTGTAATAACTAATAGTCTTGGTTGTTTTCCCGGCTGGTCAGTTTCAGACAAGCCAGCCATCACTACACCTCGTCCCGAACGTCATGTCACCCTAAGAGTCATTAACGGTTCTAGCAGTGGCGGCAGCCAGCCTGATGGAGCGGACAACTCTCCGGCCGTTGCTGAGCGACCGAAAGGTGCCTCTAACACAACGAAGTTGTGGTCAGACCCTGCTACATGGGAGAATGGTCTGCCAGGCAATGACACGAATGTCACGATCAAAGGTTTGAAGTAGTTTCCCAAATAGTGATGTTCTGTTGATATTACTCTGCGACGTCAAAATGCTTATTTTATTAGCTGGTTCGAACCTTATTTGTGTTCATCAGGACCAAGGAATGTTACTGACATTCACTTTATTAATAGACGATCAAACACGGTGTCCCGGTTCATAGTAATATGAAACTGAAGCACACAGTAACACGCTACGATCCACGATATACAACAAATCAAGTAGATGATCCGTCTTTAATTTTACTTATGAAGGCAAATGGCAATGTGTCTGTGTTATTGTTCGTATAACGCTATCATGTCTGTTCTATCCCGAATTATTTGTTTAGTCATTTATGACATAACTAGTCAGTTCTGTCATATGCCGACAGAGGGAGACTGGGTGGTGGCGGACATGACACTTCCTAGGATGAAAAAGTTAATAATTTACGGCACACTTGAGATTGACGATCAGAAGGACCCAGCCACAGGACGGGTCCGTGAGTTTGTCCTTGAGGCCACCTACATCTACATCCGCGGGGGACGGCTCCTGGCAGGTTGGGAGGATTCTCCCTTCACTGGGAAGCTCGACATTATCCTTAATGGCAACCATCATACTCCCAACTTCCCCAGGTATATGAATGAAGGACCTAACATTGGCTCTAAAGTGATTGGTAAGTTTATTGCAAAAATAATTGATAGGTTGTGGAGTTATATTGGTTCCAAAGATATTTTAGGTAAATACAGTCATATTGCCTCGAAAAGTATTGGTTTGCTGTACCGTTATTATGGTCCCAGAGTGATAGGTATGTTGCACGAAATACAGCCATATTCGGTATGCTTGCAGTGGATCCAAACTGAATGATTTAGATTTAACAAGATTGCCACCTAGAGATTCAACTCTAGATGGCAGGTGGACTAGGAAGCTCTTTGGCTTATCGAGAGTCAAACCTATCTATCTAAATATACCCCGCCCGTCTTAGGTATATTTCGATTTTATTTTTAAATATATTAACACTACTAGCACCTACACAACCAGCTGATCATCTGTTCCATTCGTTTACTGTTCTTTGTGAAAATGAAACTTTTCTAATATCTAGTCTACACTGCTTCGTTGCTAATGCAACTCCATGTCCTCTAGTTCTTCTCTCTTCCTTGATCGTGAAAAAAATATTTCTATCAATATTTTCATACCCATTCAATATTTTAAACACCTTAATGTGATCTCCTCTCAATCTTCTGGTTTCTAGTGTTGTTAAACCACATTCTTTTAGACGCATTTCATAACTAATATTCCTGAATTTTGGTATCATTTTGGTTGCTCTCCTTTGTACTCTTTCTAGCATATCAATATCCTTCTTGCGATATGGCCTCCATGCTTGTATAAAATATCCCAAATGAGGCCTAACTATTGTTTTATACAGCGGTAGTATTAGTTCTTTTTCTTTGTTCACTATATTTCGCCTAATTAATCCAGAATTTGGTTTCCCTTCGTTGCTGCAATTCCACACTGCTCCGATACCTTCATGTTAGCACTAATAGTTACTCCTAAGTCCTTTTCCTTTAAAGTAGTATTTAGTACAATACCACCCATTGTATATTGTGCATCTTCATTCCCATGTCCTATGTGGAGGCACTTACACTTTCCAAAAGTAAACAGCATTTGCCACTTCTCAGACCATTCTGTCAACTTATTAAGATCATCTTGTAAATGCTGTCTATCTGCATCACTTTTAGTTTTCCTAAACACGTTTGTATCGTCCGCAAACTTCTCAACACCTTGCTTGTTATGTCATCATCCAAATCATTGATATATATTAAGAATAATATGACAAATCACATATATGATGTTGGTTTCAAAATTATGTTTAGTTTGTAGGCCTATTGATTGGATTAAGGCTTATGCATACCATTTGAAAGCTGATACAGTTACGGTGTATATAAGTTCAATTCCAGTTGTTATTCGTCAGCAGTCAGACACTGTTTCGAGAAATTCAAACATTGCTCTGTTTGTTGATGAATATAATAGCATGACTCAATAATCCAAGAATTGAAACAAGTTAAACAAGTTGGTGAACATACAAACAAACAAAACAAACACACTTGTCGAACAGCAATACAAGAGACATAGACAATAAAAGGAAACTAAATTGAAAGTACATATGTAGTTTTAGTTCATACCATAGCAATATAATTACTTTGCACGAAGTGGATCAAAATAGTATATATGACATATTATTTAAAAACAGGCTTCATTGTAGGTAAAATGAATGAGCAAAGAGATACTTTGCGTTACAGGTAAATACTGGCAATGTAGTTACATTGACATAATTATGTTGTACAAGGGATTAATGCATGTAAACATAACTAGACAATCAATGATTTGCAAGCGCTCGTGTACACATGAATCCTGTTAAATGCTGTTGAAATGCTGATAACATGTCTACCATATGTTTCCGTGCACATTGCAGCTGTCTTTGGAGGCCTTGACCTGTTTGGTGAACCACGCAACGTTACCTGGACCCACCTAGCGGAAACGGCCGAAAGTGGGTCGAACTCGATTACCTTAGAGACGGCGGTCGACTGGAACGTAGGTGATGAGATCATCGTGACAACAACTAGCTTCAACCCATGGGAGACGGAAACGTTCAAACTTGCTTCGGTGTCAGGAGACCTGAAGACTCTCACTTTGAATGCAAGTTTCCAGTACAAGCATCTCTGTAAGTTGAGGACGACAATGGCAGCTTTTAGGCAAAATACAAAGTAATGTCAGGCGTATTTTCCTAATATGAAATTCAAAGCAATATAAAACCAAGTATGGGCACACTATTTAATTACAGTTAACAGTAATGTTTTGAGATAAGAAACGTTTAATTTATCACAGTGGAACGAATTTAATATTGCCGGAGGGATATAGCAGAAGCTTCAGTTCCATTCCGCCTTGTGTGTCATGAATCATGATATTTCTTGCGCTGGTTAAATATTTTGGCGAAATTAGTAACTGTTTTCAGCCCTATTCACGATTTGCATTAAAAACATACACCCTTTCTAGAAATATTGGGGAGCCAATCCTATCTTCAGCCCATCAATACATTTTACAGTTGAACATTTACATTCTGCACATCAAGGTTGATAATAAAATTTCGGAAGCATTGAATACGTCACAAGTAAAATAACATCTTGATATTGTTAAACGGTGGCATCCTACGAAACAGGATATGAAACAATGAAATTGCAATGGAAGTTATGCTCATCTAAATAGGTTTCAACTATTAAAGACGTTCAGTCTTTGAGAGATAGATAATATACAATATGTAACGGATGAACGGAAGTGTACTGTGAACTATTGAATGCAGTCCAACAGTTCTGATTATCCTTTGACAGCCTTTGAGGAGAGCGTGGGAGGCATATCGTATGCGATCAAGGCGGAAGTAGGGCTTCTCTCGCGAAACATCCGCATAATCGGGGCCGACTACAACGACATGTTCTCCGAGTCCTTTGGCGCTCGTGTGATTGTTGGAACGCAAATGGAACTAGGAGACGACGGAGACCCGATACGACACGTAGGCAAGTATTACAAGCGAGCTATTTTACAAAAGTGGTCGCACAAAAACGTTTGCATATGTGATTGAGTAAAGTGACTGATGTTGAAAGTGGTCTGCTCTGTAGAGGCCTCTACCACATGCAACGTCGGGATCGTGCTGACGTATGTGTATTTTATACTATTCTATGCAGAATACTGTGTATTAATACACTAATTGTGAAAAGACATTTCGAAACATCTTCATGAAGCAATCAACGGGGTTATACCAGTAATAATCAGATAACTATTTTTATATGCACTAATCAGATATTGCGTTCCTTGACCCTCAAGAAAATTGGTTGGTCAATGACTAAAATTCAGATGTGAGAACGAATGTGGATAAGTCTAATTTGAAGACATACTTTTAAGTCAGCCAGAATACGCGATTTCACTTCATCAAGGTGATCTCTTGTGCGTACAATTGTACACTATACACAAACGTACCTTTACGCTATTCACAAACGTACCTGTACGCTATACACAAACCTACCCGTACGCTATACACATACGTACATGCATGTATGAAGTGTTCCTGTGTGTTGATGTTGAATTATACCTCACTTACAATTACACCTCATTTGTTTTATCTCCGACAGGGTATGCCCGACTCTCAAACGTTGAGTTCATACACAGTGGGCAGCTGGGCTTTGTCGCAAGCGTTGACGCCCGATTCTCGGTGACATTCTTTGACATTGGCAAGGTCAGCGCCACTCGCTCGTCCTACGTCACAAAGTCTACATTCCATCATGGATTCTCACCGGCTGTCGGAGTATTTAAAACACACGATCTCGAAGTTGCAAATAACATTATCCATCATACTGTCGGTCCAGGTATGTAAGACTGTGTGTAAACTGTTTAAAGTATCGCTTTAGATTGCAATGTTTTATGTTACATTTTATGGGATTTAAATATCATATGTTTACCGTTCATCTGCAAGTACGAGACTCACTTCAATGTACTGATTGCGAACGGCATTCTTCACCCACCAGGAGAGTGGAATTGGTTTGTTTTAACGTTTACGAGCAGACGGTCCCACACGGCATTGTGTCTGTATCCTGCTGGCCTCTGCTTATGGTAGAACGTCTCGTTGTGGTGGTCATGACTTCTTTCGTGTGCTCTTCCAGTCTAGTTCCAAATATACTCTCGGCTTCGCAGATATTGTTGCTGCTCTTTCTGGTGATTTCATACACACAGTTTCTTCCTAATGAAACTGTACAATGTGTTTGTTTAGCATTATATGATGTGAATCATTCTATGTGACATTTGATAATTTGAAATCTGCAGAGAAGCTGGTGTTGCATTTTCTTGGAGTTAAAACTGTTTAATGCAACTATCTAAGGATTGGTGTACTACCGCTGTTTAATGCAACAGCCTTAAAGGCTGGGTGTGCTACTGCTGTTTAATGCAACTGGTATATTGCTGCTTACATAGACGCATGCGTGTTTCAGGCATTATCGTAGAAGGCAATAACAATACGTTGCGTGAGAACCTCGTCACCCTCACAGTATACCCCGCCACCTACCAGGACCGATACGAGGCGGCCTCAGTAGACCTGATGTCCAGTATCGAGATTCAGAAGGCGACAAACACAAAGATGGTCGGCAATGTTGTCGCCGGCTCGGAGCGCTCCGCCTATCGGCTTCCCGGCGAACCTTGCTCCGAGGGCGAAACAATGTGGACAAATAACACCGGACACTCGACCCTTCTGGGGGTGACGATGTGGCAGAAGGATTGCGTACACAAAGAATTGTGCTCCCGCTTCAGTGGGTTCTACATCTACAAGTCCTTCAGCTATGGCTTCTATTCCAACGGCGTATGCAGCGTGGTCATTCAGAACTCGAAGTTCGTCGACAACAGCATATCCATCTTTGCGTACATTTTGAAGCCTAATGCAAGAATTCACGAGTCCAGCCGCAAGTTCCTCAAGATCTACGACAGTTTGTTTGTGGGTACCAGTGAGTCTTACAACTGCACAACAGACACCATGAGACGTCAAGACCATAAGCATGTTAGGTTGTCGAGGAAGCTCATGTCGTGGGCTTTCACACAAGACGCTGGGCGCATTGCACTTGGCTGGCCTATGTTTGCAAGTGGGAATAATAATGCGCCGTTTCGTTTACTCAACGATCCTCACACACCGCCCGCCATGTACGGACACATAATTGTTGAAGGTAATTTCAATTTGTAAAATATTCCCATTTGAATCTTTCCATTTCTGCAAGTGAAGTATTGTTTTCGTTTAATGTTTAGCATAGTATGGGAGATGCAGTTATGTGATGTTCAATTCCGACAACTGTATTTATCAATGATGAGCAGCAATAGTGTATTATATTAGCTGCTCTTAGTTTTTTGTGATTACACTAATAAACACTATTCATCATTTAGAGTGCCTTTTTTATAGTAGTTGTGTTTTAATTATCTCTTAAACAAACAACCTATTCTATGGAAGAAGTCCTTATAAATGTAAATTATATGTTGATAATGGCATATTAATAATTGACAAAATCATATACATTTACGCTTTTTGTTGAATGGTATAAATATTGTTATTACCGGTATAAAAAAATTGATATTCCTACAGGAAAGGGTACGATAGGTCTTATGCGAGAAAGAGAACACGCCTTTGCTGAGAGAAAACTAACACGAAGAGCTGTTAATACCATGTAACAATTGAGCATTATCTTTGAGGTGTGACATTTGCCCACTTCAAGACAACATGCGACATGACCGATCGCATCATTGCTACAAATCCAACTGGTCCTGATGTGGAACACCCGATCGACTTGAGACGAATCCAACTGGTTGACGTCGAAGAGAAGAGCAAGGTCTTTGCACACCACCCACAGCTTAAGTATGTCCTGTCACCCTTATGACGCCTCGGTGAATAACTTGATGTATCTTGCATCTTCTCAGTATTCCTGTTCTCAATTGTTCCTGTGATGGTAGCTTCAAAACCATAACTGACCCGATCATTGTCATTTCAGAATTATTGGCTGTACGAAACCACGGTGCGATACAGGGTATATGAAAATGAGCCTATCCCCCGATTTCCCGCTTCCTACCCACAATGATAATTTATGACTGAGCGCTAACATAATTTATATCAAAATATACATAAACAAAAACATAAAAGGTACATAGTTTATGTAGACGCTTGTCAGAAATACAACGTGTCGACGTGGCCAGCTAAACGCAGAGCTGATGCAGGGTTATGCATTATGGATTTTCAAACGTTAATAACAAGTCAACGTTTCTGCATATATCCAGTGATATTTTTGTTGATGACATTATTAATCTTACAATTGTATGGACAAATATTACGTTTTGCCATTAGACAGTTTTTTGAAATACTGAACCCCAAGATCTCTGACTTCTCGACGATTTTTCAAAAACATAAATCAACGAACCAAGAGTTACACAACCGGATTAGAAATGAACATATATTAAGAACATACTAATGCACGAGCTCATTGCCCGTTACCAAGAAGATCAGTCATCTTTGATTTAGTGAGCCGAGCATAACATCAAAATATTGTAATAGTGAAACGAGGTAGTTTTAGTTTGTAAATCACTCACCGAGTTGCTCTGTTTAGCTTGCATCTAAAAATACACGACCTATCTCTGTAGCCGCTTTCACTTTCACTATTGCAGATTTGTTACTGCTGACACCTGCGTCGACATGAGTTGTGATGGGAAGAAGAAACTACTCATCAAGGACTCTGACGGATCATTCTTCGGCACGCAGCCATCAAGCTACATTCCCGAGTCAGAGTATGAATACAATGGAGATCGCCGACATGGCTTCGGTGACTACCGCATACCTAAGACGATGCAGACGTTCCCTGGAAATAACTCGAGAATCCCAATTGCTCAAGTTCTGGAACATCCTGGTGAGTCGATACTATAATAGCTGTCATGAACCGTGCTCCACCTTCAACACTAGTTTGTTTTCAAGTGTCAGTTACTCGACACTTTTGCTAAATAACAATGCAAAGACTTAGACTAGTGTAGCATTGCAATACTAATAATGACAATTTGGTAGCACATGGCGGCGGTACTGGCGTAGAAAGTGCTCGTGACGCATACTGCACTATAACATCACATGATATTGACGAGAAGGTAACGCAGTGCATGTGATGGCACTGTCTACATCGATCTAAACCAATTCACGGCAGGTTGATTTACACTTCGTTGCATGAATCGTTTTCTTATCTAAGTGTAGATACCGTGTAGAAGAGGCCAGTGTTTTGTTGTGTAATTTGCGAAAGATACATAACAGGCAATTGATCAAGTTTGTCTCAAAACGGTGATTCTGTAGGTGGATCCGAAGTTCCGAACTCACCGTCTTCTCGGTCGAAAGTCATGCATTCTGCCACTCGGCCCCACCCGCACAATTACAGCTCCAATGTACCTGCTGAATAACAGTGACATATTGTTCCGTATGATTTCTTAGAGAAAATAATAAGGAATAATATGTATACATACCAACTTGCTGCTGTAAAGCCATCCTAGTGAGACGTTTTTACCACGGTCTTGCTGAATGCGAGCAACCCTATTTTGCAGGCATCAAGCGGACAGGCTGTGTGCATAAACCTGATTGGCCAGGCTACCTCTGTCCACTGTCCACAATTGACCACCAGATGTTGATCGTTGAGAGCATGGACTATGACAACATGGACCGACGCGTCTCCCCAGTGGCCTTGAGAGCAGACGGTTATCTTGACCTCGTCAATGGACCAAAAGATTCAGGCACATGTGGGGGGTACACTTGTCGCAAGCGCATGCAGACGTTCTACACACTAGTTGCCGCCGGTCTGTGTTTCATATCGACAATTAACTTTGTACATATTTTTGTCACATAATCCGGATAATTAGTGGTGTTGTTTTATCGAGATTTAACCAAATTTAGCTCCCAGATAGTTGAATCAAGACGGTAAATCGACCAGAAAAGTATTAGTCTTTTGAGTGCCCAACCTTTTTATATCTACGTATCCCGCCCTTCTGATTTACATACCGATTAATCATGCTACTGACACCCAAACAAGCAATGGTTAAGAACAAATTCTTTCTGGTCTAATCTATTTAATCTACAATCTTCCTTAACTAATATAATTTCATGTTCTCTAGTCCATCTAAGCATACATTGACAGAGAGATGTGTGACTGTTTCAGGCAGCAACTATGACCTGTACTTCACTGCCACGGCCCCACAGCACCTGAGACTTCACTACTTCCTCGCTGTCGACACAACCAAACCTGTCCGCCTCGCCATCTACTTCGGCTTGCAGCAGCGCTACGATGTCTACCACGAAGGCAAATTCCTCCACCCAAGCAATGCGGAAGTAGACGACAAAAACAAGGTCACCTACAAGAGTCAAAAAACCGAAGGAGAGTTCCTGCCAACTGCAGCCTCACCTTCTGGTGTTAACTACTTTGACATTGACACAAAGACACTGTATGTGCAGGTGAAAGGACGAGGACTGATTGACATAAAGATGAGACCTGTTGTCATTCTTGCATTTGGTCTCCCTGAGATGACAGAGGAAGAGTTCTTTGGGAAGGATCTGTTGAAGAATCTCATTATCTTCCTCAAGGTCGATCCAGCAAAGGTGAGGATTGCTGGAGTCAGGAGAATCGGCCAAAGTCAACGTCGCAAGCGAGGCACAAGTGGCATTGAAGTGATCGTTGAAATAGGTATGTTGGCAATCTTCACCAATTCAAATGTTTCACAAAACTACATAATAAATATCAGGTGCTGGATCTGTTCTGTTGTGTAGACCACCATTATAAATAAGTTTAAATATAAATATCATGTAGTAATGGAATGCAAATGTTCCATCTCCATCTCTGTGCAGGAAACGAACCAGACTCCAACACACGGAACGTCAACGAAACGAAACCACTGGATAACAACGGTACAGACTCCAGCAAATTGGACTACAATGAAACCGATTCCAACACGCTGGACTACAGTGAACTAGAAACGTTGTCAGACGCATTGAAGGGTGGATTCCAGACCGGGGAACTAGAGGAGGCCCTTGGGGTGGAGATAGCCGAGGTGAAAGTATCTGCGCCAGTGCCCCCTGTAAATGACAGTTCATGGAACACGTTTGCCGAGACAGCTGCTAACAGCACAGACAGCAACGAGGAACTGCGCAAAGCAACGCAAATTGTAGTGGATTGGAGCAATACACAGCAGCAAGAGGGATCCACTTTCTCTACCGACATTCTCATCAAGTTTCTAGATGCAGAGGTTTGTACTTGTATCTTTTGTTTCTGTATTTGGGAACTAGTTTCGCTTCTGTGCTCCAGTTGTGCAACAAGTGTATGCACTTATTGAAGTTGTAGATATTAAATATAATTTGCTAATTCATACAACCACCAGCACATCGCTTTGTTTCTGTAGCTATGTATCAAATAGAAAAACGATGTGGTAAAATAAGTTCTCCCGATGTAGACAGAAGAATTCAGCAGTGAACATTCGAACTGAACAAATCCAGTTATGTATTGTGATGCTACACATGTGTTTACAATTTACTGCATGCTTGCAGGACACAGTGGTGGAAAACCTCGTCACGGCTAAAGGCCCGTGGCAGGTCAAGGCCACACTGACCGGAGCAACTGACCTGAAAGGCACGCTGCTAGGCAGTGTCACAATGGATGTTGTCAAAGGCATTGCGACCTTTGACACTCTCGCCATCTCACATGTCGGCACCTACGACATCGTGTTCCAAGTCGTCAGACCTGCCCGATTCAACACCACTGCCACCGTGTCACAGGTCGGGGTTGTGACGAGAGACATGACAGCAGAGGTGACACCACTGACAGCAACTGTTGACATTCCGTTCAATCTCAGTGTCACCGTGAAGGATGTCATTGGTGGAAAGACTGTCACAAATCTTGACTGGCAGGTTAGTTAAAGGTCAACCCCAAATCTAAAGGCGTCAGTGATCAGTACAATCAACACCGGATGTATATTATGTCACAACCCGTAATAGATATACAACTTCACAATATTACACCATTACACATCGAGTTTGGCATATCTACTCGGCAATGCCATACTCTGTGAAACTGTAAGGTTAATGTCGGGGATTCATTGTGATTGAGTCTAAATTAAGTGGAGCTCCATTTCCAATTTTCAACGAGTAGGAAATTGAAAAAGTCAGTCACGTTTCCACGAACACTGGAAAGTATTCTACCGCAGTGTTATGTAATGTACGTCGCATTCTGTCTTTTGATTGGGTGCAATACATATCTAACATAAATAAATTATATATATATAATATATATATATATATATATATATATATATATATATATATATAAACTCCTTATCGTATTTTCCCAGGGTGATACGTGGAGCTGCACGTTGCGTCTGGACCCTATCGTTGAAGCTCCGGGGACTTTGAACGCTGACGGGTCAACTGTACCAGCAGACGTCACTATAGGCATGGCCACGTTCACAGGTGTCAACACCAGTGCTTCAGGCTCGTACATCATCAAGGTGCACGTCAACTCATCAACTGGCTCTTATTCTGTAGTGAAACGTTCCGTGCTGCGTGTGATCGCGTCCCAGTTGACGGAAATGGTCACGAAGTCTGTCCAGCTGACGTTTGCTGCCAACTTTGGACTTATCAGTGGCAAGCAGGAGTACTTCGCAGCAACACTTGAGAACCACTTCTACAAGATCTCTCACACCGACCAGGTGATCTTCTCCAACTTCAACTTCAAGCAAGGTTCGTTGCATGGTTGGGCTGCATTTCGTATCGTTGCATCTGTATTGTCTTTTGTAGAGCGCAGTGGCTCAGGGGTAGAGCTTCGAACTCTCGACTAAGAGAACCCGGGTTCGAATCCTGTGATGCGGTGTTACACCATGGGCACGTGCTCCAGATTACTCAGCTATAGACAGTTGCAGCATGGCTGGATGCTTCTAGAGAAGTTGAGATGGTGTCTGATTGAAAAGGTCTGCCAGGAAAATAATGTGTAGTAAAAGTGCTTTGAACTCTTTTGAGGAGTGGATACTGCGCTATATAAGAATTTACCTTTATTTTTTGTTCTCAATCCTTTTATATAAATTTTGTATTGTCAATGGGCGAACCATTGCCACTTTGCCATCGAATGTGAAATTGAGTTTTCAGATGACAGTTTGTTCTACTGTCAGGGAGACGTCTAAAAGTTCCACTAGCTAAAAAGAACCTATTCAAGAAATCGTTTATACCCGTATGCCTTTTTAATTTTGAATGCTAACTTTTAATGTACTGTATACTCTTTATTCGATACACCTATTTTACTGATTTACCTAATCTTATTTATTTACCAATTTTAGTAAATATAATTAATGTTATCACATTGTGTCTTATCAAAGAACCTTTTCAGGAATATTACTTGCTTATACTTATACTTAATTTATTTACTTTAATTTTAGTGATGATTAGAATTATTATAATTTTAATATATCTTATTAACCGTATATATTATGGTTCACCAATCTTATTACTGTCTCATTTTAATATGTAACTGAAGAACAATTTCCGTTTCTAATGTAATGTTTTAAATAGGACAATAAAGTATTTTGAATCTCGAACTACGTCTCCGGGAGAAAATAAGTCTCCTTACTCTCCCAACTTAGACAACGTTACCGATGATTTACAATTTACAATTTATTTTGTATAATTAAAATATACTGACGCCAGTAATGTCATATTTTGTACCATAGCTTGCAATTCATTCAGATAGCATGTTTATGTAGCATGCATATAAGTTGTCATTGAAACATTTATTGACCGCGTAGGCAGCATTGTGGCGTCGTTTGACGTGGCAAGTTCCTCAAACACCTCCATAGAGAGCATGTTGGACGCCATTGCCGATGACGTCAAAAAGCAGAAGAACATCACATTTGATGGCGACGTATACCAATTTGATGAGACAATGCTGGTTGATGGGAAGCTGTATGACGGCAACGTGGAGACGTTGGTATGTGATGTTGGTTACGTGACGTATACACTGTCGAAAACATTAAAAATCATATCTCTAGATTTGATGAATTAGCAACTTTATTAATTTATGTGAAACCTGAGATATTTTCTTCGATATAGTTTCTTAAGGTATTCAACCAGCTAGCAGTGCATGTTAGGACAATCTTCCTGAAGTTGGCGCTACTCAAGACATGAATTCTCTTTACACATTCATATCAGGCCATTTAGTCATCATGACATTGTGTGGGCACCACTGCTTCACTAGTTTAATGTTTTAGTATTACATTTTTGTCATTGCTTATTTCCGGACACTACCCACAATGAACAGGAGACCTCGACGACAGTAGACGCCACTACAACAAAACCATCGTTGAAAGAATCAGTAAGTAGCCCAATTCAGCGCCGTATGTTTTAATGCGAAACATACAATAGCGTATTTATAGTACTGCATCTTGTAATAAATATATATTAAAATCAAACAAGTAAAACACAGATGTGTAGCCTATTGAATTAAGACAAACTATGTTTTGTCACCCAATACAAATATCCCAGATAACAATAGGTACAAAAACTGGTTCTGATGTATCTGTTTGCTTTTTAGACATATTCATCCTACAGCATGCTTATTTATGCGTACAACATGAAACCACCAAATACCTCTAACACATTTCAGAATGCCAAATCTCTTAATAAATTCATATTCGTTCTCATGCCATTCCTTGTCATAACTGTTCACTGCTACACTGATTCACGTTTGTTTTGTCGTGTTGGTATAGCAGAATTTACGTCACCAATCGATGCGTTGCTTTAGCACAACATTAACGCAATGTTCATTCTTCAGGAGACGGAGACTTCTGTGACAAAAGACACTGCCACGTCAACGCCATTTGTGGCGACATCAGTAAGTAGCCATTTGTCTGTACAATCCGTACTTTTAATGTTGACCATTATTAAACAGTTTCTTTAAACAAATGCAAATATGTGTATGCCACTGGCATAGGACAATTATTAGTTTGAAAAGTTAGTTAACTAACTGGCAATTAACTCGGAAAGATATCTGAAATTATATTGGATTAACCTCACGTATTTGACAGGTGACTTGAAATAAATTAACCTCCCAAATGGTTCAATTAAATATAAAAAAATCCCATTCAATTAATAATTTATTTCAATTAACTTCCGTTCAGTTAACGATTACTATTTTGGCAATACATAAATTGTCTATGCATTGTCTTGGGCAAAAACACGTGTGATGATGCTTTTTTAGGGTAACACTAAGAAACCGGAGACCTCCACAACAATAGTCACGGCCACATCAACTCCAGTGTTGACTACATCAGTAAGTAGCCAATATTCACAGCAACGTATTGGGACATATGTAAGACACAGTCTATGGTCATTCTTCTGCATATAGGACAATTAAGTCTTTATTAACAAATCAATTTACAAACAAATTATATATTTACATACAAGTGTACAGTAATGCAATTAATAAATATGTGTTTATATGTGTAAATGTGTTTAGTACTTTGCATTGTTTAAGTAGAAATATCACGAGCTGTATGTTCGTTGTCCAGGGGAATGTCAACAAAGCGAAGATGTCCACGTCTGTAGATACGACCACATCTATGTCATTAGTGACAACATCAGTAAGTAGCATAGTCCAGCGCCTTCTCTCTTATTTTGTAACATACAATACCGCATTTATAGTAATGTATGATGCAATAAATAAATAACAGAAATCAAATAAGTAATATATTAAAACACAAACACGTAAACTATCGAACTATGTTGACAATGTCTTGTCACTCAATGCAAATATCCCCGATAACAATAGGTACAAAGACTGGTTCGGTTCGGTGAAACCGCCATTCCTATGTATCCGTTTGTTTTCAGACGTATTCATCCTGTAACATGTTTATTCACCCGTACTATGTGACACCACCAAATACAGCTAGCAAATTTCAGAATGTTAATATATTCTTCTCAGACCATTCATTGGCGTAACTAATGATTATTACACTGGTTCGGGTTTAACGTGTTGGCGTAGCGTAATTTGCCTCATCATGTCTGCGTTGCTTTAGCATAACATTCACATAATGTTCACTCTTTAGGAGACAGAGATTTCTGCGACAAAAGACACTGCCACGTCAACGCCAGAACAGCTGACAGCATCAGTAAGCGTCCGTGCGATCTGTTTCATTGAGAAACTAAGGAAATTACTGTTATTGTAAAACATTATTAAACAATTCTGTATAATGAAAATATGTATGAAACTGGCATGGTGCAATTAATTTGAAAAATAAGTTAACTACCCTGCAATTAACTCGCATATATCTTTAAAAATTTAAGTTGATTAACCTTACGTATTTATCAGGTCACTTGAATTACATTTGCTTCCTAAACTATTCAATTAAATTAAAATCCCATTCAATTAACGATTAATTTCAACTAAATTCTGTTAAATTAACGATTAACGTTTTGGCATTACATGAATTCTTTATGCATTATCTTAGCCAAAAAATCACATGTTGATGTTGTTTCAGGGCAATACTAAGAAACCGGAAACCGCCGCAACTGTAGAAACCACATCAATGCCATTGTTGACTACGCCAGTAAGTAGCCATTATTCACAATAATGTCTTGGGACATATTTTTGACACAGCTCTACATAGAGAACAATTAAGTCATTATTAACAAATAAATTTACAAACAAATTAAATATTTACATACAAGTGTACATTAATGCAATCAATATATGTGTTTATATGTGTACATGTGTTTAATACTTTGGCTTGTTTTAGTAGAAATATTACGTGCTATGTGTTCTTTGTCCAGGGAATGTCAATAAAGCGACGATTTCTACATCTGTAGATACCACCACATATACATCAGATATTACCAGCAACATTTTGAGGAATAAAAAAAAAACAGTTTTGCTACTATATAGAGGACAGCAGAAACGATATTCAACGATAAATTATATTTAAATACAACGATGCTGACGATGTAGCGGTTAGATTTGTCCGGCTTTAACGTCAAGAACGCAGAAACGTCGATCGGAAAGTTTACAACGACCGGGAAAATGTAAGCGCGACAACGAAAATGCACCATTAAACATTATGATAAATAGATTGTACTCACAAATCTGTGGTTAAAACATGAAACAATTCGTGGGGTAGGTAAAACGCAAATATATTGTTTTCAGTCACTCTCACTGTCCGCTTTCTCGAGACTCTACTACTGGAACGTGGATCCCTACAACATCAGCGATCTATCTTGCACCATTTTAAGCGCTGCTCTGACGAATGCTTTTTCGGTTGTTATGTCTTTAACGATGCTTATGAATGTTCTCGCCTCATCATTATTTTAAATCATCGGCGGCTTACAGGGGGTGAGGACGGCGAACTCGGGACCATCTACATCAGCGCAGCCTGATGAAGGCAATAGTACACCAGGTCAGCTGACAGCCGAGTGGAAGAAGACACAGGTGCAAGAGGGGGTTACTTTCCCTAACCCTATCCTCGTCAAGTTTATCAATAAAAAGGTATGTGTTTCGGTGAATGTGCACTTCCAATGTCCAGCCTTTTAGAACGGCCACTCACAATTTTCCAGACAGTATATTTATGTAAGTAATTTAGTGATATGTGCAATCGTTTTCGCAGTCGTATTATTGTGTATCCTCTTTCTCTTTATTGACACAGTTCACAAAAATCATGTATAGGTACTAGGTACTGCCTCACGACGTTTTCGTTTTTCTAACGGTATAAAACAAGCCGGAATTCGTTCTTCCGATCGTTCTAATGTATGTGGATAACGGAAGTGACATTATGAGTAAATTACACATAAATTGTATTTATGCTCGCAACATAACGAATACTTTGTAGAATCCCCTCATGTAGTTTTAACAAAACACTATAAAACTATACTTACTTCACCACTCCTACGAATAATGTTGTACACACATATTCGCAGGAGACGGTGGTGGAAGACTTGGTCACGACTGAAGGCCCGTGGCAGGTCAAGGCCACACTGACCGGGGCAACTGACCAGAAGGGCACGCTACTAGGCAGTGTCACTGTGGATGTTGTCAAAGGCATTGCGACCTTTGACACTCTCGCCATCTCACATATAGGCACCTACGACATCGTGTTCCAAGTCGTCAGACCTGACAGTGTCAACGTCACTGTCATCGTGTCACAGGTCGGGGTTGTGACGAGAGACATGACAGCAGATGTGACACCACTGACAGCAACTGTTGACATTCCGTTCAATCTCAGTGTCACCGTGAAGGATGTCATTGGTAGAAAGCCTGTCACAAACCTCGACTGGCAGGTCAGTTCAAAGGTCATAGTGTACAACATTACCGGTACATTGGCTAATGTCGACGCATTGTTGTATCTCATTATTCAAGTTTGGGTTTAATTTGGGCACGATTTATGCTTAAAAGGTCACAATTATTTGTCAACAGGGTGACACGTGGACCTGCGCTCTGTTGCTGGACCCTATCGTTGAAGCACCTGGCACGTTTACCGCCGAAACGTCGCCTGCGCAGGTTGATGTAACAACAGGCATTGTTACCTTCACAAATGTCACCACCAGTGCTCCTGGCTCCTACGCCATTAAGGTGTCCATCAAGTCTTCGAGCGGCTCTTATTCCTTCGAAAAACGGTCCGTGCTGCGTGTGGTCGTGTCTCAATTGAAAGAAGTGGTCAAGAAATCTGTCCAGCTGAAGTTCGCCGCCGACTTTGATCTTATCACTGGCAAGCATGACCTCTTCCAGGCAACCATCGAGAACCACTTCTATAAAACCCATCGCACTAACCAGGTGATCTTCTCCAACTTCAAATTCAGGAAAGGTACGTTGCCCGGAAATGCAGTTTTTCTATCCTTACTTCGTTGACTTCTGTGTATCGTCTCAGTCTCAAAATACGCTTACTTCACGGTTTTGCGGCTGGCTTCTGTTCAGAGGCATGCACAACCAGAGTTGACGACGTCACTGAGCAGTAAATTTTAAATGCCATATATTTCTACCAACTAACATGCCGTTCCATGTCGACATAGTGAACGTGTTTGAGGCATTTCCAACACGGTTGTCGCTGTGCATGTTTTCAGTCAAAACTGACACAACCATTTTTGTATCCAAATTAGATTTTCACACATTGACTCGCGCGGTCTTGCACACACACTCGCGCAAGCACACACACACACACGCACGCAAGCACGCACGCACACCCACACGCACACGCCACACACTCTCGGACTTCCTTCCATCTACCCCTCCCCCTCCCCTCTTCCTCTCCCACTCCCCTCGTTCTGTTGTTAATTTTGATCTATATAACTAGGTTGGACCTTTCTGATTTTGTTGTTCACTGTGCGCTAGAGTAACCATTGACGTTATCTGTGTCACTTCACTGTGTTTTTTAGGCAGCATCCTGGCATCGTTTGATGTAGCGAGCTCTTCAAACACCGTCCTGGAAGGCGTGTTGGATTCCATCGCCAGTGAAGCGAAAGACCAGAAAGCCTTCACTTTTGATGGCAACATTTTCCAGTTCGAGAAGAGTATGTTGGTTGGAAACACGTCATATGGCAACGTAGAGGACAAGGTAAATAACATCGACGTCGACCTGTGAACACCAGTGCAGTCATATCACTTTGCACAGTTACGATAACTGAGTTGAACGTGTCCAGATCGTAACGTCGAAAACACAAAACATTGCTCACTTTACGCTGCATTTGTGAACTGTGTGACGAAGGCGCTGAATGTACGGGAATGTTGACTAATGACTGTGTGCATTGTGGTGTTTTGTTGGAAGGTGCTCAGTGCGGTCTCTTGTGTGTTTCAGAAGAAATCGGCGATGTCAGTAGGAGTGATCGTCGGCAGCGTCAGTGGCGTGTGTCTTCTGGTCCTGTGTAATGTAGCTGTGGTGATGTGGCTACAGCGCAGGCGGGGAGCCAAGGACGGAGTTGGTAGGTGGTTCTACAGTTAATCAGCTGCTTCCGTCCGCATTGTTTGCATGTAAATGCGTACGTGAACACCGGTGTACCAGCAATCAATACACACTGAATTTGTTTTCAGACATTTTATGTTATGCCGGTTTATTTATCGGTCGTTGTGTTTTATCATTTAGTTTATACACAAGCCATTTTGTTTCAGCCACTTTATACGTTATATACAAGCTACGTCGTGCATTGACAACTTTGTATATTAGTCACTGTGTCCATGTATATCAGCACATGTATATCAGCACGAATAGCAGCCATTATTTCTAGTCAGCCATTTTGTTTTACCAGTCACTTCGCCTTATGTGTAACTTTATTCTAGCAACTACTTCCCGTGACAACCAATGTATCTACCCTTGACCTACTCTACTCTATGAACGAATTCATGTGCCAGCCACTTCGTGTTGTTGCAATAACTTCTGCCGGCTGTTGTTTCTCGCTAGGTTGTCATGTGTCTCACTTCGCCGATTCTGCGTCGTACAATGATCATGCGACAAGACATCGTTCGCATCTGACTTCGAGCAGACACTGTGAGAAGCGTCAACATCATCAGCATAAACACAGGTAATTTAAATGTGAACTGGTGTGAGGACATATCTCGCACGCCGAGTCAGATGTGCATCTATATGTAGTAACTGCACTGGATTTATTTGACAAACTAATCAGTGAAGATAACTCATCAATTACTAAATCATAGAGAATGAATGAAATATCAGTCCAGCAGATCACGTTTGAGCGTTAAGATCACATGCACGCAAGAACATTATTGGAAGATTCATCGATGTTGTTGGTTGTATTAGTAACGGAGGGTCACAGTGTACGTTAGTGTTCTTGCATGTAGCAATTCAGTGTTTCAGCCAAATGTGTATAAATATCAACTAACATTCGACAACGCCAACGTGTAGACAAGAAGCCTGAATAAATCTCACATGAGTGTGTGTGTTGTGTGTGTGTGTGTGTGTGTGTGTGTGTGTGTGTGTGTGTGTGTGTGTGTGTGTGTGTGTGTGTGTGTGTGTGTGTGTGTGTGTGTGTGTGTGTGTGTGTGTGTGTGTGTGTGTGTGTGTGTGTGTGTGTGTGTGTGTGTGTGTGTGTGTGTGTGTGTGTGTGTGTGTGTGTGTGTGTGTGTGTGTGTGTGTGTGTGTGTGTGCTGTGTGTGTCTGTGTGTCTGTGTGTGTCTGTGTGTGTCTGTGTGTGTTGTGTGTGTCTGTGTGTGTGTGTGTCTGTGTGTGTCTGTCTGTGTCTGTCTGTGTATGCGCTCGCTTATATGCATTTCATTTCCCATCTTTTCTGTCAGTCCTAGCCATGACGTTAATGACCCCAAACCTTGTTGTGTGTCCAACAGAGACGACAGGCGACAAGGCAAGCGGGAACACAAAGAGCCCGTTCATGACTTCTACACGCCCAATCAATGGTGGGTTCAGGAGAAACAAACACAACAGCTCTGTACAAACAATTATATCATTGAGCGCTCTCGATCACCACCTCTCAACCACACCCAACACACCAGCCACGGTGCAGTATACTGACATTGAACAAACGTTACATAAATTTGAACACTGCTTTTATGTTAGCTGCTAGTTACGCCAAACAATTTATCTATCAATCACGTGATGTGATTTGGTTGCATAGCAAACTCCGTCAGGCTGTCAACAAAATGGACATCTGAATACGTGCTTTTCTTCGTATTTGTTTTGATTAAATTATGTTTTCAAAGGTTTGTGGGAAGCTGTGTCAAATTTATGCATTAATATTTGCATTAGGCAATGTTATGTAGTAGTAGTAATATAGTAGTAATGCAACTCACACATTTAATTGATGCATCCAGTACGTCGGTTTGCTTACGTCACAATCACAATTATGCGCGAGACCTCCTTCAAGATTTATCTTTGCCAGCATTGTTGATAATTTCTCAAAAACATGATGGAATTAAAGCACGCCTTCAGGCAGCCATTTTGTATCACTTGACGAAGTTTGCTAGGCAACCAGGTCACGTGATGGATAGGTCAATTATCTTAAGTCTAAAACAAATCTTTATTTATTCAGAATCGTTAACAATTATTAAGAGAAACAACAAAAACCGTAGTTATTTAGCGGTAACGGATCTTAACGTGTTTTTAAAGTTTTCTTTTTGTTCCATTTACGTTATTTAGGAATGTTACTGCGTAACATAATTATAACCTTACGCTAACGTTACCGGAACGTTACGCATTCGCTGGGTTGGCCTTTATTTCAATGGCGCCGCGTATTGTGTTGACCCAGGCACGGCGGACTGGGTCTGCAACTGAAGCGTCCATACCGAGGACCAGCCGCAGACTTCTACACTCGCAGTCCGTGGAGCGACCGGGAATGACGAACACGACCGCCCTGACAATGACACTCTATCCGTTTTCGGATGTCATCAACAACCCTGACGACAACGACTGACGTACCTTACAGCACGCGATCACCACGCACGTGTAGTAGTAGTACTACAACGAGAACATTTGTTTCTAACGGATATACTAATTTTATTACCACATGCTGTCCGTATGACAACATTTTTATGTTGCTTCAGGTACAGCGCAAACCTGTTCCACCAAAATATAGATTGACAACATATTTTCATGGTAAAACAATATATAGAGAGAATAACCAAATCATATATCTAGCATTTTAACATGATAAAAATCATGCTTGTTTTATTATTTTAACACAACTATTTTAGTTTTGGTAATGGCATCGCACTGTTTTTTTCATTGCTTCTACGGTTGAATGGGTTGTTCTCGTTCGAGCGTATATAACCGACGAGTTTGTTATGTTTATCTATATTTTATTGGCATGTTGTTCTAACTGTTTGTGCGATATGTTAACTTGTTACGAACAGTGGTGACTGCGTAAAAGAAATATACATGTCACTGGCCTTTTCAGATTGTCTGTTGAAAACATTGTCATCGTTATGTTTGGTATTACTCCGTTTACACACATCTAGAATATAAATTGACAGGTCCTCATTCCAAGATTAGAAATGAAACCAAAGATGGACCAGACTACAACATATCCGCGTGTTACATCACGATTCCCATATTTTATTATTATGTTTTAACTTTTATTTTCTATTTTGCTGACAACAATGCACTGATTATTACTTTGATATGTTGTGTTCTGGCAAAGTGCCAACTGTTTCTTGTCAACATGTTCAGCGTAAAATATGACTTTGTGCCCATGTATTCATACTACTATTATTAGATCTACCCGAAAAAGTCACACCATTTGAACTAATTATGCCTCAGGCTATCAGAGAACTATCATGGCTCATTAGGTATATTTGCCCATATGATAATTCCAGTTATTTGGAGTGATGCCTCATTTTAATATGCAAATTAGCAATATTAGTTGTGATTTTATAGCTGAAATTGTCCTGAACCGATCAATGCAATGATTCACTTAACGGTTTTCGTAGATTGAACTAATAATTAATACCCTACTGTTTGTTCTTGTGTGTTGTATTTAGTTGATTTTAATATTGAGATAGACGGAAAGTTTGCCACCAAAGAAACCTTGAAATTACAAGGTTTTGGTCAAACTAATAACCTGTATTGTTTACGTAGCACGAATTATGCTTATTAGCTATAACAAATCTTATATCATCAAATCTTACTGAATTTCAGCCAACATTATATATCGAGGTGGATCAACAGCATCTGAAAATTAGTGTGGTTAAATATATTCTTTATCGTCTTTTGAGACAGCTATAGGGATTGATTTTGGTCAACAAAGACGGTTTTGTTGTTAATTTAAAGTTTTAAAATAACAATGACATGGCGTTTCATTGATGCACTGTGATTAGGTGTCGGTTAATTTTTCAATGATCTTATTATTATAGACTTATTCAAAGATAACAGATAAACAAAAATCAGATAGTCATTTTCCGCATTGGCGGTGAGGTCCACGTACAATCGTGTACCACAGCAGCCCAACATGAAAATGCATGAAATTGTCGTTTTCTTACATGAACCATCAGACTAGGCGAAAGTGGTCATTACCACAATGTCATGGATTCGTGGTACCTGGGTCAGTATGAAAGACAAAATAAACACTAAACCCGCCAGGTTGATTGTGGCCCGACATTTATAGTTAATTTTACAGTTTACGCAAGTTGAGAGTGAGAAGGGTGTTTTGGTAATGATGTAACAGGGTTAGAATCACATACATGAGTTTTGTTTTAGTTCCTACATGTATCTATAACACTGAATATATTTTATGCGACAAGACAATGCACTCCACAATAAAGCATGCACACTGTTGAATCGTGTCATTGTGTGTTGTTTATTAAGGTCGGAAACTTTGTTTGACAATTTAAAACGTGTTACGCTATTTATTCTAGAATAACCGACGAAATGTGTCAGAGAATACTTCACTTTCGCCGGAAACATTCTTCAGAACGTCGATATTTGGCGCTGAAAATAAATATACGTTGCGCAGCATAATATTATATGCTGAGCTTAGTGCAATCATCCACTACCTGCAGTCTTACTTGCTAAGTCGTGCCGCGATATGTTCTGTCACCTGATTGGATATTAAATACTAGATCATATCATAACAGTTTTAAAAAACGATCATCCAAACATCTCGACCCCTAGTCGAGTAGTTATGACTGATATATATTACCCAGACAGCATGCAAACGTTACATTAACGTTTGCATTTGGTTAGAACCGTTTTATTTTGGTTACGGTTAAATCTCTAACGTTCCCGAAACATTAGTTTGGGGTTCTTTTGGTTTGGTTTGGTTTGGTTAGAACTGAAACGTTAGATTAACGTTAAATAAACGAGTAAAACGCAAAAAAAACGTTCGCATTTAAACGTTAAACCAGCGTTTCTGCTAACGTTAAATTAACGTTAGATTAACGTTTGCATGCTATCTGGGTATAATCTTGGTTCTCGTGAAGCATCTGGTTAGGAATATTGTCGCCGACATCATAATACGATTCACAGTAAATCACAAAAGTTTGTGATTTACAACAGTAAATCACAAAAGTCGCGCACGCCGCACGCGCACACGCACGCACGCACGCACGCACGCACGCACGCACGCACGCACGCACACGCACGCACCACACCACGACACGAAGAAGAAACTCTTGAATTACCAGCCGGATTGTGACGTAGCCACAATCGAACTCGATCCTGGCTTGAATCCTGGAATCATACAGCATAATTTCTGCGTGGCTTTTAAAACGCATTTTAATCATGAAGCGGGTCACTCACTATATGCTTTACTACTAAATTTAAATAGTATTTGTTTCTCAAAATTTATGTCATGTTCAACCTGCACAATGCTGTTTTTAAAGGTCGCACGGGGAATGGCGGATGGGCACCTTATTGTGGTCTTACATCAGCATGGTGATCGAAAGACGTGAAGTCTCAATGATATAATTGTTTGTACAGAGCTGTTGTGTTTGTTTCTCCTGAACCCACCATTGATTGGGCGTGTAGAAGTCATGAACGGGCTCTTTGTGTTCCCGCTTGCCTTGTCGCCTGTCGTCTCTGTTGGACACACAACAAGGTTTGGGGTCATTAACGTCATGGCTAGGACTGACAGAAAAGATGGGAAATGAAATGCATATAAGCGAGCGACACAGACACACACAGACACACACACACACACACACACACACACACACACACACACACACACACACACACACACACACAACACACACACAGACACACTGCACCACACACCATACAGATGATTTAACAAATTTAACATGACCACACACCCCCATATTACACACACACACACACACACACACACACACACACACACACACACACACACACACACACACACACACACACACACACACACACACACACACACACACACACACACACACAGTTGTCAAAACAGCATACTATCTATCTGCAGCCACGGTGGACATCCTTATAGGCTGGGTAGATGATTTTAATTTCAAAATTTGGAACATGTACCACCCGCCCCCATATTGGTGTAAAATTTACCTTATAGACTCAGAAACAGACGAAAAGAAGAACGTTTTCATGAGCCACTGCGTTTCTGTGACTGTGTGCTGATAATGGCTACGCATTGTGACGTAGCAACAATCGAAATCCTGACTGGAATCAAAGCGCGTCATTTTTGACGTCACCAACTCGCTATTCGATCACTGCGTGCGTACTGAGCGGAGCTTGCAACGTCAATGCATATACTTTTTCGGTAATATGCTATCAGACAAATGTTAGCATGCCAGAAAGTTTTATGGCCGTTAGCTGCGCGATACCTGCTATTTATGACTGAAAGTGTCGTAATTATTATCGCAGCGGCGCAGAAAACTGTTCGAATTATATCATATATTCCTAGTCAGAGAGCTAGTCGTTGCGTCTTGGTGGTGTCTTCGAGTTTGTGATGCCCACCGTCACATCTCTGCAGTTAACTTCTTGCCACTAAAATCCCACTGGGGGTAAACTAAAATAAGATTGGAATGTACGAAATTACAAAGTGCGTACGACAAATCATCACATGATTTTTGTTCGGTCGTCAGGTACTACCGGCTTTATAACATTGTATAAACTACAGTAAATAGTTCTGGGTATGTCAGGCGGTGCGTGGAGTTTGCGCGAAAACGAGCGATAAACGACGTCACTCCAGGGGGTACATGCCCAGCGGCTGACACTGACATCAGGCTAGACTCGGTACACCGGTATTAATTATTCCCTTAATTAATTATTTGTTAGCCTTACATGAAAACCACTGAAATGACAATACAATGGCTCTAACAACAACGTGAATGTCATTGTCGTGGGCCGTTCAGCGTTCATCTCATTCGTTATGGTCCCTCGTCAGGTCAATTTTTTTCACTTGTCGTTTCAAATCAGTGCCGCTGTGTATCTGTTTAAATCAGTTGGATCATTGGATGGAACTTTTTTGACATATTTTATAGCAGGTAAGAATGGTGAAGCTAGATCACAGCAGCTATGTTTACAGTCTCCTCGCTTTTCCCAACATATATACCTTGATTAGCTTGATATTTTCAAGACATTATCCAGGCTCCTTTGCTATTTTTATTGCTCTTCTGTTTACTTCAGCAAGCGCATGTTCTATGGAAAATAACCATTTTTATTTAAATTGCTAGAGAAAACAACCCTTGAATTAGTTATTATGTCTATACAGCATTGGAGGTTAATAAAATAATAATGGCAAAAAATCCATTATTTACTGATGGTTGGCTGCTGGCTGTTAACTGCCAACAATTGGCTGTTTTTAAAAATCATAGGATACATTGAGCAGAACCAAAAAAATTGATATTTTATACTGGTAGGTTGCAGTACAATCTGTTCATGCTTATGGTGACTACACCATCCATTTATATGTGTTTGTCTTTCAGAATGGCCCAGTGCATGATCTCCAGTCTCAAAGATGAGCAGGACGACATGGTACAGGATGGGGAGATGACTAACGCCGCCAAAGTTACGGCGATGTCCAACATATCCGACGCAAGTGCAAAGAAAACTGAATGTTGCAAGGACTTCATGTCCACCCTACAGGCCGCCATCCAGAGCACAAACTCTCCCAGTCTCGTGCCTACGGGCAAGCTGCTGATCCAGAACGATGACCAATCATGGAATGACAAGGGCGATGGCATTGCGATGAATCAGGGCAATGGTAATGGCAAAGACAAAGTCACTGAGGCTGACCTGGAATCGTTTGCCGCATATGAACGTCTGTGTAGCTCACACTCGCAGGCGGATAAAGCATCTCTGTCGAACTACTTCAAGCCCCAGCACCCTTGTCATGTGTGTAAGGGATTGTACCCCACGTGGAGCCATTTGCGGCGACACCTACAGACGCACACCAGCTATCGACCCTACAAGTGCCACTCGTGCGAGAAGAGCTTCCGCAACTACAGCAAGCTGAAGCGCCACCTGTTGACACACACAGGCGTGAAGCCATACAAGTGTCCGGTGTGCGGCAAGGCCGTCAGTCGTCACGAACACCTCAAACGCCACCTGCTGGTGCATTCGGAACAGCGGCCGTATAAATGTAGCATTTGTGACTACAGTGCGCGGCGTATCGACAGCGTGAAGACACACCAGAGAAACAAGCATAAAGAGGACGAGGCGATGCAGATACTCTTCATGGGTTCTGTCCTCGATGAGAGCAGAGTGCTGGAGCTCAACCAACACGATACAGATGCGATGAGTAGAAACCCGTCGGCTGGCGAAGTTCGGCCGAAGCGTTCACACAAACGCAAGAAAGCAAAGCCTAGTACAGATGACCCTGCTCCAACCATGCCACTACAAGAGAGCAGTGTCGAGTTAGAACTGAAGAAACGTGAACAGATAGCATCCGAGATGTTGGGCATGATGGCCGGGCATAGCAGTGTCCCCGTTACAAACTGTGGCACTGACCCCAAAGGCTTAGAAATGACACCAGGCGGACAGTTCTCACACGACCAACATCAGGCTGTTATGGCGGCGTCCGCCTTGTGTCAGGCTAAAATGGTCGGTGACGTAGGTAGGGACATGTTGCCGTCTGAACTCTGCAAGTCGGAATCGGCGAATGGCAAACAGTTGCAGGCAACTGAGAATAAGACTACAGTGAGTCACATACAACTGTTCCCACAGACACCACAGCTGCTGCCCCAGCACCACATTGCGCCTAGCATCAGTCTGCCCAACACGACCGCCAACGACATATCTTTTCATAACCAGCAGACAAGCACAGCGCTATCAACGGCGGATCAACAGTGTGCACTGCTCGGAAGTGAAGCAAACATGAAGTCAAGCAATCCACAGCATGATCGCCAAGTGTCAGCCCAGAGTACGATTGTAAGTAGCTCTGTGTTACAGACATCCACTGCCATGGATGACGTCACTCGGCAGCAGTCGAGCGCCGGGAGAACTGACATGAACCCTGGCCACCCTTTGGACCAGAGTTTCCCCATTGCATTACTTGGCCGACAGAAGCAGTCACAGCTCATGGCAAACACGTACAATGCGCCATTGCTACACGACACCGACGGCATGAAGCTGAAGACAAAACTGTGGGATTCGGGCGGTCAGCTGCAGCAACCAGCTCCACAGATGTCGACGCAGCAGCAACAGCCGAACACAAACATTGTGGCCGCAGCTTACACTGGTGGTTACGCCGGCTTCCCACCTTTCTTTGGCCAAGCCATGTCGCCACAAGACGCGTTCATTGCCAACAGATACTTCATGCCGCCTGAAAACACTTCCATGGCAGCTGCCGCGGCGGCATTCGAGATGCAGAACTCTGCCTTCTATATGTCCCGTCAGCATCCCGCGGCCGCTAGCCCGGCTGCCATTTCAGATACAATGCCCGATACTGTGCCACAGATACCAGAGTTTTTCCGGAAGCGAATCCGCCAGGGTTGTGAGCAGTTGAACAAACTCACTCACTCACCCACGCCTGCTGCCTCGCATGAGAACACAGACTCGAATTTCTAATGGACTCGGAACCAACTCTCCCATCCACCTATGTAGGCCATTTCGCACAAAAAACATGGACTCGGTTCAAACTACTGATGTTAACGACTTTGGCAAAACTTTTTTTTAAGAATGATTAACCTTACCTGTTAGTGACACTGTTTGTTCTAAAACAATTACTGGTGTCATGTAGTTTATGAGTTAATCTAAAGCAGTTGATACTATCCAGAAAGGTTTTTGAACTATTGCTACTAGCTATTGTCATTACAAGTGACCAATATATAAGGATGTTATTGCATGATAAGATGTGCACAAATTATGACAATACACTGCCATTTTTATAAACATCTGGCATATCAGTTCTTCATGTGTGAAACCTGTAGATGCAATGAACAGCGTTATCATGTTGTAAACAACTGGATCCTAATTATTCAAATTTTGCTCTACTGCATCAGGAAAAATATTTGAGGATATAAAAAGGTTTGTATTGTAACACCATAAATCATACATGCTCATATCGCTCAAACTAATCAGTTAAAATAAGATTTATTGACGTGTCAATACTCTGCCCCGAATACAATATTTAATTTATTTGTGAAAATTAACACCAAGTTGGAAGAATAATTAATTAAAGCAGATTTTTTAATTCACAACCAAACTTGTTATTTGTGAATTAGGAAAAAAATTGTTATGCAGGAAATGTAAAAATTGCAGATGGGAAGGAACACGAAAAAAATTATGTTATCTGATAATGCAAGTGTTATCAATGCTCAATGTTTCTGTCTGAAGGATACTTAAAATAGTTTTGTACACTGTCCCAACATATGTAAAATTGCTGTTATATTTGGGACTTGACAACACTAATCAATATGATGTATGTAAAATTATCTATCTGGTTTCCCTAAACCGTTCTGTGATTCATCTACATAGTCAATAGTGCATATGATGTATTCAGTGTTTCTTAACATCTCATTAGTTTCGATAGATCTTCCTTTTTCTCTTACTTGCTTTCAACACATCTTTGTCTCTTCTGTAGATGTGTTTACACATGTGTAGTCACACACACACAGTTGTCATACGTATGATTGTCACTACACATATTATCACACGGCGTTGTATCAATACCATTGATACTACACTTTGTTAATTTTAAACTAGTGTATGTAATTGGACCACTATTGTTTCACCATATCAAATGTAGTTAATATCTGGTTTTGTTTGGGTGCATTACACATTTGGTTTGTTCTCATTTCTGTATTCGATTTCTACAATGTGTCTTGTTCATCGTGGGTTGAGGTTTCCTGGTCAGTATTAGTTTTGGCTTCAGCTGTTCGGACGAGACAAGACTGTATTCGCCAGCAGTTGCTGTCAGGGCAAAGGTCAACATGAACTTGATTGTGATTAATCATGGTTATTGTGAAGAACAAACTGTTGTGTTTGGTGCCTATGCCAAGAATAATTAAATGATGCTCAAAATAAGCAATCACATGAGATATGATCTGCACAAAGGCAGTGGATGCAAGTAGCTCCAAAACGAAATGCTTGAAAAACAGACGGCCTTGCTAATCATAATAATAATTACACAGGATTCACATGGGATGTGGAAATCTGAGTAAATTTGATTAGGTAAAAGCCATAGCCTTGAAAGCATGACATTTAAGTTAAAATAGAAAAGTATATTTTGTGTAACTATCATGGGCAAATGTAATTTTTTGTGCATTTTTTTAATGGAAGCACAGAGGTCATGGAATTTCAAAGATATTCAAATGTATGCATCCTCATTACAACATGTTTATGATACATGTTACTTGGCTTATGAATATTATGTTATGGTTACTGTTATGTAATAATACTACAATATTAATCGTGCTTGTAGTATCATATAGTATTATATTGCTTGTGTTCACAGAAGAAAGTTGTACGAGACGGACCCACCTTTCTTCACTGCCATGATCTACATGACTAGTTTCTTGATTAGATATTGACTAGTTCTATGAGTTGACAGTGTATAGTCACATGCACATGTATTATTCAGAATGCATAATGTATCTCTTATGTTGTGATGCAGCATAACTGTGCTTAATTTGTAAGTATTGATGAGAAAATGTACTTGGTATACAAGTTATACAATAGTAGTCACACTATATATATTCAGTATTACATTTGACAGTGACATGTGTAAAGTCATGTAAAGGTTACATCTTGTAATAAATGCCTTATTTCTGTAAGAATATGATCATATCTTGCATGTTGTGTGGATGTATAACTATCTTCGAATGTAGTGATCTGGTTTTTTGGTTCATTTTATTTAGTAAATTGAAATTCAGTCCGCTGTGAGAGACAGATTATACATGGAAAACTAAAACGTTTCTTGAGAGGTAATTCATTTCTTTTTGTAATAACTATGTATTGAGACAACTCTAAGTTATATTCTACAGAAAAGTAATTCACAGACATGTTGTCCAAATATTTTGCAAACACCAACGACTACTAATGTTGCTGTAATGTGTCAAAATTATACTTTTTAAGACACTTATTTTACGTGTGTCCAAAGGAACCACAATGTTGCACTACAGATTTTACCTGCCACAGTAAAGTGGATATTCATTTGCAAAATAAGTAAATTTCATTTGTGAAATTGGGTGTTTTTGAGTTCCTGCTCAAAATTACGCAAACCTTAAAAAAAATTGCACTGTAGAAAATCAGGTTTAAAAATTGGATTGTGTGAGACAATAGTTTCCCCTGAATCAAAATTTGTGTGTGTTTATTAGTTGTGAATTTTTTGACATGTAAGGTAACTCTACATTGAAAATGACGTATACATGCATTTCAGCCAAAATCAAAAAATTTACAGATGATAAAGATTTTTGGCTCATGTGCAGATTCATGTGTAACTTAACACCCCATTCAACATAGCAGGTCACACACAGTAATACAAGTGACGGGGCAGATCACAGATTCCGCACTGTGTTTAATTTGTGAATTTCAAAAGTCAAGTTTATTTGTGTTTGTTGTCCTGGAGCAAGGAGCCACTGCATCGTCCTCCTGCGACCTTCCGGTGGAGTCGGCCAGCTCCGGGGGCAGATGGAGCTTCTGTGGAGCAAATGAGTGTAAATAACACGAGACAAAGTAGTACCATTTAACATAATGAAGATATTGAGAGGATATTTTTCCAAAATTAAAGCTGTCAAACCAGAGGACAGCGTAGCATTAAAGAATGTTAAGGAATGATGGAGGTTAGCTAGCAGAAAGGACTCTTCACATAGGACAATAAATAACTGGATTAAATTATATGATGACGGTATTAAATTCTAAAAGTGTTAATGGTTAAAAGTAGAATCAACAGACAGTTGACAAAGTGTGGAAAGTTATTGGTCTCTTGAAAATCCTACGACTTAAGCGCATGTCATCTGAAGTGGAAACCTTTAGAAGGCAGTCTGGTGAAATCCTTCATAATTACATTTCTCAGATGTATACACTGCATAAAATCACAGGCACAGTAAGCCAGAATTGTTAAGCGCAGTGTCACATTGAGGCATGCACAGAAGCAATCATCACGATGGAATTACGATGGAAATGACACGTCACGGAAAGCCATGCCTGTATGCGCAGCTTAATTATTGTTTCATAGTCAGGTCTTCCATAAAAAAATTGATCAATATACCTCATAAAATGTTGCATAGGAATCAGTCTCTAATATACAAAATCAATAGTTCTTAACGTTTTTATACACAACAAAAAATTCCAGTTGTTGGCCTGTTTGGTGACCTATGTATTCACTCAGTTGACTAATTAAATAAATGCTTAAATAAATCAACAACAAAAAATTAAAACAAAATCACTCAATTTTTTTTATATCCATACACAATACAGACTTAAAATTGCCGAACAGTTTTAAAAGATGGTAGTCTACAGAGAACAAATGAACTAAAATGACACCCACCTCAATGGTAAATTTCTTCCGACGAAGTTTGAAAGCAAGGTCATATGTGTCGAGCTCATGACAGGTCAACGCATTCAGTCGTGGCAGCTTCATCACTTGAAACAAACCTGTGACAGACAAAATGTGAATGGACACGGACAGTGACAGCAATCTGATGATGACAACTGAACAAGGAGAAACATTACTGTTTAATGTTCATTCACTGAGAATTTTTTTAAACATTATTTTTATGCAAAAGTCATAAATAAACTGTCATGAATGGATGTGATTTTAATGCTGTCTGGTTCCAAGAGGTACATACCATGGTGACAGGATGTCAACATACCGTGGTATTCCTTAAAGGCAGGGTTTTTCTCTTTGTCACTGCCAACGAAGGAGTCCAGTCGCACCACTGTGTCACATACGTGTTCTACCCTCTTAGTGAAAGCCGTGTCCTACAACACACACACACACACACACACCAACAGTGTTAGTAGCAACCAATGTATCACACTCATATGTGTCGGACACACAACACAGTTACAGCTATATCAAACTGGACACTGAGGTACATCTCGTGGCTTCACCCATCGGTTGTTCAAGACAAATCAAGACCTGTTAAAAAGTCGTAACAATGTTTTATTCAGAGCCCCTCCACAAACACCAGGCTTGACTCACCAGTGCCAGGACTCCGCATGTTGATCTTTGCCATGTGCTGGCTCAGATGTCAAGGAAACCTTTTTACAAAGTAGCTGCCCCTATATGGCAGCTGTAAGACAACTACAGTACTTCACCTACACAACACCATCACATGTGTGTCAAACTGGCAGTTGATGACCTGGAATACATGTGCCAGCATTTTGATGATTACTTGAAATAGAGTTGTTGGCATGGTAATGATTACCTGGAATAGAGTTGTTGGCATGCTTTTTTTAAAAAAATGATTACCTGGAATATATGTGTTGGCATTCCCGATGATTACCTGGAATAGATGTGTTGGCATGGCCATGTTTACCAATAAAAATGTGTTGGCATGGTAATGTTTACCTGGAATAGATGTGTTGGCATGGTGATGATTACCTGGAATAGATGTGTTGGCATGGTGATGATTACCTGGAATAGATGTGTTGGCATGGTGATGATTACCTGGAATAGATGTGTTGGCATGGTGATGATTACCTGGAATAGATGTGTTGGCATGGTGATGATTACCTGGAATAGATGTGTTGGCATGGTGATGATTAACGGGTAATAGATGTGTTGGCATGGTGATGATTACCTGGAATAGATGTGTTGGCATGGTGATGATTACCTGGAATAGATGTGTTGGCATGGTGATGATTAAAAAAACCTGGAATAGATGTGTTGGCATGGTGATGATGGCCGTTGCATATGAACTCCTAAGTGTGGCTCGAAGGGCAAAGAGGAACTGACAAAGGGAGGGATCATAGGAGCCTACTTCCTCTTCCCCCCACTGTGGTGATCCCAGGCTGTGTACCCCTGCAAACAAGAACAGCACATTGAGTATTTCATTTACCTTCAGTACATTCATTGCTAGTCAAGTTGCAGTTACAAGAGGAATTGTTTATTTTGATATAGTTTCTGAAGAGATAAATAAAACTGGTTCTTTTCAATTATATTATCTGAGTGTTGAAACTCCATTACCATATTAATTAAATATGTCAAGAGTTGCATAAAACTAACATGATAAAAATAGAACCATGTAATCGATGGCTTACTGCTAATTTATGTTGTACTGATGATATCAGTGTTATAAAGAAAAGTATAATGAAGATGTTTATATCTCCTGACAAGTGTCAATAATAAATACATCTGGTAGTGAGAGTCTAATAAGATGCTTATGTGATGTGTGTGTGCCTGCGAGTGTGTGTGTGTGTGTGTGTGTGTGTGTGTGTGTGTGTGTGTGTGTGTGTGTGTGTGTGTATGTGTATGTGTATGTGACTGTGACTGTGTATGTGACTGTGTGTCATGCGTGTACATGCCGATGTACATGTGTTGTGTGTGTGTGCAATTACCACTGTATATTATATTCATACTATGTGACAATAAGAATTGCTCGGGAACAACTGTATATATGCATTGTGCAGCCAGTGTCCCGTGGTTGGGCGAAGGCCTCAGCATGCTGCTTCCACATCTGCCTATCTTGCGCTATCCTCGGCCAGATGGTACCCTTCCAGTAGTCGTCTAGTTCGTCTCTGCACCATCTTGCCGGCTTTTCTTGAGGTCTTTTCCTTTCATAGTGTTTCCAGGTGGTGATACGCAGTGTCCATCAGTTATGTTGTATCCTGCTGATGTGCCCTGCCAAGGTCCACTTCCACCTTCTGACTTTTTCAATCACGTCTGTGACCTGCGTCTTTTTTCTTACCCATATGTTTTTTTGTACCAGTATGTGATGTTTAACCTACTCTTTTCCATCTTTGTTTGTGCGGCTGCTAGCTCGTTCTTTGCTTGACTGGTGAGCGCCCATGTGTCCGTGCTATATGTCATTGCTGGAAGTACACATGAGTAGTAGACTTGTCTCTTCAAGCATGTTCCAATGTTACCCTTGAAGATGTACTGTATCTCTGTCCCAGGTAGATGTAGCTTTCAAAGTTCTCAATCTGAGTGTTGTTGACATATATTGGTGTGTCGGTTTCCATCATCACCTTTGTCTTGTTCATCTTCAGATCCTGATTTTCACTTTCATCAGCTAATTCCTGTAGCATATGTAGCGTATATACATTACCTATCCGCAAAACGTTCCTCTGCTGTGATTGTGCATCAGTGCTAAAATTCCCACGCTCGATGTGACTTTTGACTGCCTTCAGTAGCCTTGCGTATGATGGCCGCATCTTCCCATGACATCCGCTTGGTGAACTAACAACAGAGAATGTGACAAAACAGTAAGAAATCTGATTTTAACGTGTGTGATAAAATACATTCTTGATTAACATGCATTTAGAATACACAAATCATATATAGAAAGGAGCGCAGCAACTCCAGCCAACCAGAGACCACACAGAAGCGACCTTTGTGGTAGAGTCTGCCTCTCCCACATCGGTCTCTTCAGCCACAGGCGACGCTGCTCCAGCCAAGCAGACTGAACTGCTAGGATGGTCAGTCATGACCAAAGGAGTCTACTATTATACTATATATATATATATATATATATATATATATATATATATATATATATGTGTGTGACCTGTTCTAACGAAATGAGTCACATGTCAGCAAACTTGATTTCGAGAAAACACTGTATAAACATTGCACAGCAATATTTAACGATTTCGACTTTTCGTCACCAAAGCAAACTTTAATGTCTTTTCTATCAACTGGCAATTCATATTTGCTGTTTATATTACTGTTTAGTACATTTTATAACCTTTTTAGAAAGGCTACGTAACATTTAATGCATGAATTTCATAAAACAAAACCGATAAATCGAACTTGTTCTAGTCATATTCTTTGGGGTTTCCCTTGCCACATGGTGGATATATTTGATACTAGAGGAAAGCCCAGCATGTCCACTGTCTGAATCTGCTAGAGGAAATCCCCAATGACATCAATTTTAGCCAATAAGAACGTTTAACTGAGACACCTATCTGTAAACAAACGTCACCAGTTATCAGGCACAATTCATAGTGGTCCCCTGATTGGCTTAAAGCTGCGAACGCATGCGCAGCGCGCACTCGCTAGCCTAAACAAGTGGAATTGATCGGATTGCCACAATGACACATTGCTAAATACTCTGATTATTTTGCGATAACCACAACAAACAACTTGCAGGACATATCTTCAACAATAAGCGCAACTTGGGAGGGGGTATAGAATACATCAAAAGATGAAATAGAAGCAAAACAGCTGAATTAGGAATGACAATGCACTCGATCATGTACTTGCGTGACCGCGAAGTTCAAATGCGATTTTCTCAGTTTGAAGCTTTCTACCTCGGGCATGTTCAGTGTCGAATAACTTTGGCTGTGCGTGAGCTAGCTCCGTAATATTTGCACCGTTGGAAAGCTTAATAAATATTCTTTCCGATGATATGACTAACTCAATTTGTTTTTTGACATGTGACTCATTTTGTTAGAACAGGTCACACACACATATATATATATATATGTATGTATATATATATATATATATATATATATAAAATATACATATATATTTATATTATACGTATAGATATACATACACATTTTCTGCATTGTTGTCTCCTGGCATAAATTTATCAGACCACAAAAGTACTGAATGTTGACTTCTGCTTTCTACCACCAGTCCTGTGTTGATTCCGTGTCTTTGTTTCCCCTGATGTTGTGTCTATGTTATATTAGAGTTGTCAGTAGGTGTAGATCCCTGTTACCTGCTTGTTTCACCTATCTACGTTTGATGACAGCCTGGTGCGATAACGAATATCAGTTGCGTATACATTTGTCTTGCGTATGTTGTTCTCTCCGGGTTCCCATTATAGATTTTATGGTGTTGAAATGTTTCTGTTAGTAGTGTTCTTGGAAGATCACAGCCAAGAATGTCAGTATGCTTGGCACTGAGAACAATGCTTGGCACAAAAAGTATAAGATAAGATATAACATATGGGCCACACAATAACTCTGACGAAGGCGTCATGGAGGTCACAACCAATGATTATGAGGGGTAACTTAACAACTTAATCAAACATGAATGCAACAGAATCCAGACAAAAAACCTGAATGTTCGAGAATCACTTCTACTACAGGACTTGCCTCCGACAGTGACAATCTTGTACCTCCGGATGAAAGTAAGTTATATCTGTTGCCTGCAGCAAATCTTCACTCATCTGTCTAGTCATATCATAGTAGTGCCCAAACTGGACACCAGATGGACTTGACTGAAAAGGAAACATATTTAGTGTAAATTATACGTTGTAAATGATATGTCTGAGTACTTGAATTACCTCACTAACCAGATAGCTGTTTATCACATTGGAAATCTGTCTATGTTATGTACACTGCATGTGCCAGCTAATATTAATATTGTGTTACGATATTATATTTGACTTACCATATCAAATTAATCCGGACTATAACTGTTGACATAAAATAACAACATTTGACCTGACATTGCCAAAGAAGACATGTTCTGAAAAGATTTACTCTGTAGTCACCTGAACTTGAGGCATGTTCTGATAGCGCCATGCAATCTTCATGTCATTGTCTCCTGGGCCACTAATTGTTGCTTCCACACCCGGGTCAACAACAATTGGTCCCGGAAGCTCCTATATGCAAGTAGTAAAAGACCATCTAACAATGATAATGAAAATTATTGCATCAATAATTTTAAAAGACAATCTAAATGCTACTCAAAACATCTAATAAGTTTTATAAAAAATGTCCCAATAAAATATTGTTTATAAATGTTATCAATCTGCTAATGTAGCTAAATCATAATAATATTATAACTGCATGAAAAATATAAAATGACACTGGCACAAGAGCTCATATCGGGACGTTTCACATACATTGGTACACTCACATATATATAATATTATATATATATATAATTTGTTTATTCTGCATAATGCAAAACAAACTACTTGGGAAAATAATTCATAACAAGACATCAGTAAAGTTGAAGTATATACATCACCACTTATACACAATGAATACCTTTGTCAGCTGCCGAGGATCAATATCAGCACTTGCCACAAGCATGCTGTGTTTGCTCAGAACTGCCTCGGCCAGATAGAACTTCAACATTAGCTTGCTATAGCTTCCATAGACATCTTCCTCTGTGTGTCACACAAAAATAATGACTCGTTTATTGCATCCTGTAGGTACTGCTCATAGTAATTAATTTCCATATATTTATTTGTGTATTTCCAATTTTCATAAAATACAGAGCCAGGCAAACACTTGCATATTCCAACAATGTTACCGAAAGAACAAGAATAATATCTACATAGAACTTGATCTGCAGATCTGGCTCCAGAATCACTTTTGATTTCTAAATATTCAGTGGTAAATTGATCCTTGGCTGATGCCATGGTCATTCTGAGAGACCATTGAAGTGTGTGTGTGTGTGTGTGTGTGTGTGTGTGTGTGTGTGTGTGTGTGTGTGTGTGTGTGTGTGTGTGTGTGTGTGTGTGTGTGTGTGTGTGTGTGTAACTGTACCTATTAGAAGAACAGTTCCAATTGCCAGACCTCCACCTGCAACAGAAACACAACATATACAGTTTATTTGCTTTGAGTACATATCTAATGATTCTCTTTCTGTGCCATTTACCTATGTTATTTATGTATGTGGATGAGAAGTAGGGTTATGGTCGTAGGTAATTTGCTCCAAACAGCCCACACTTGAGCGAACACAGGAGTTTGTGGTGTTTGCTTGTACGCATGCACTGTGTGAGTTTACTTGTTTGCTACAGGCAATTTCGGTGATCGGGTGTCGTAAAAAGGCGGTTAATGACTACTGCTTGAAATGCTTTGTATGTAAGTAATTTGTAGGGGAAGGGAACACTGCGCCTGGGCTGGGGTATTGATCAATTTGATGCAGCACCTATTAAGAATACAACGCCGATTATAAATTCGTTAGTGTCAATGACAATAATTTTGTGAACATAGCAGTTATGACGTTATCAACTATGTGCGAAAGCGGTTGTTTAGGAAATTACACAGAGCACACTGCATGCAACATGCTGCCAGCAAGCATGCAGGTGGCAAGACCTGCAAAGCATGCGGGCGATAATAGGTGATATTAGCTAATAAGTCTAGTAATAAAAAGTCAATCTGCAAACCTAAGGTATTATCAAATGACGGCACTCCAGTTGATACCAGTAATTGGTTGTTATGCAACGAAGGTTTTGTTCCTGGTATCAGTGGAGCTTTAAGACGTGTTACTTTCTTAAAACTAGTCGCAGGGCCCGCCATGTTGTGTATTGTGGAAAACGGCGTAAATATGTATAAGATTACTCAGTCGTTGATATTGATCAACATTAATCTCACTATTTGTGTACTAATTTTAATAATCTATATCAAATTTATATAACTTTTGTCGACTTGCTATGCTAGCATGATTACTATAATTGTGGTCCTACTAACATACTGTTGATTTAATTATGAATCTAAACCCGTGCAACCGAAACACTTAAAACAGCCTTCGCGCCAGAGAATGATTGCGATGCAGACGACATTACCGAAGACGCGTATGGCAGTTAATTTTTAAAGCTCTGCAGGTGAGGCGTCTGTATAGACTAAAATATACTGTAATTAATAATAACATGTTATTTTATCGATAAGTTATATACCCGGTACAGAAACGGTGACGGTGGTGATGTTTTAATATTTTAGACAATTTTATTTGCAACGTCGAAGACTGAAAAGTAAGTTCGCTCTGGTTTGGTCTGTTCCCTAGTAGGTGCGTTGTTGACGTCTGTGTGATGTTGCACGGAAATAGTGCTCCAAAATCTATCAGTTGTTAGTAATAAAATTATTCACATAATTTAATAATTGCTATTATTCAGATGGAATGCTGTTAGTCGCTATCAGGGACAAATTAAGCATTTATAACGTCTTAAATTTTTACTTGAAACAATTTAACAGACTTGTCAGTGTTGACACTGACATTGTTGCCCATTTTTTCCAGTTTTGACTTATACGTTTGTTCATGTTTTCATAAATATTTAAACTGTATTCCCTTTTTCTTTGTTATTTGACATATCTACACAGCTCGTAAGTACTTTGTAAGTTTTCCTTTATATTTTAGTTTTTCATTGTTTTATTTGCACGCTATTTTTGCTTTTAGGTTTCTTTCTTCAACACATTACAAATGTCAATGGCAAGTTTGAAGTTGATGTTTCCCTGTAAAAAGCCACGTCGGTCACAACGATTGGAAATGAAGGAAAAAATTGACTGCAAAACAAAAACCATCAATACGGGACCTCTTGGTTTTTTTGAAATCTTGCCATTGGAGTTAAAGTTCTTAGTGTACACATATCTTCCAGGTAATGTCAGAGTATTAGAAATAATGTTTTAATAATAGAATTTTTTGTATTTCTATAATACCTGTGACTTAATTGAATATGGTGGAAGGTGGGAGATTGGTTCAGTATATCGATAGGAAGCAATATTGATTGGCTTAAACTGTACATGGAATATTGACCCTCAAAACAAGCAGAGGATGGAATTACTGTTGAGATGTTATGTTTTAAACATTTGTGGATTATTTAAAGGTCATACCATAACAATTGAACACCATAGTAATTATAATTTATTTTCTGAGGTATAGATAACAGTTACATGTCTTTACAACTAAATTATACACATTTATTGGTTCATACAAAACATGTTTAAATTTGCAGTGGAAGAACTGAGTATCATGACAATCACATCAAAAGCAATGAGAAATATGGTAGAGTTATACAAGAACACAAGTTGGGCTGAACAGCATCTCCTTCCTCAACCAATCCTACATTCAGCACTCACTGTTCCACAACAGGCATACTTTAGCAAGCAGTTTCACAGACTGGGTGAGTGAACTGTTTATATGCAAACTTGTTGAAGTATCATTTTATAATGGTACGCCTACAATTGTTTGATATAAATGAAGTGGTAGTAGTGTAAATGTTTTCTGCTTAGAAAATATATGTTGGTTTATAGTATATTCATGCAGTGGGACATTGTTTAGAGTTGTTATTTTGGGATATTGTTTAGCAACATAATGCCTTTACCAAAATTTCTAATTTTTTAATTGTGCTTTTAGGTCTTTTAATGAAAAGGTCAACCTGCCTGTATGCAACAAAAGACAGATTAAAACTGATTCAGCAGTTTCTTCAGAAGGTGAGTTAGAATATATCTATTTAAACCATGTCTTTGTTTTACTGGTGGCTTTGTATTTTGATTTGTTGGCGTTTCGATTGCACACAAATTTACTCTTTCCTTCTTATTATCAACTCCATGGTGCTGCAGTTTGTACAGTAGAGTTAAATATTAAATCTATAAGCAATATTTTTAATAAGATTGCAAAGATTAACAAATACATGTTGATAAATATGAACAAAGATTTTTTTTAATTATAGTGATATGTTACTTTCAGTATTTGTGCAGCTTTCATAAGTCGTGTGAGAACCCGACCAAGTGTATAGCTCTGGTATGTTACGGCAAGTTCCTGCACACAGTGATAGCTGGCTGGGACGACAAGGAATGTATCAAGACATTTGAGACAGTCGGAGAGAATACACTCATGCTGCGACATCTCAACAACATCGTCAAATGTAAAGCAGGTACAACAACACTGAGATGTCAAGTAGGCCACATTGTGTTGTCACAGCACCAACATGTATTGTCACACTGTATTGTCAGCAACAGCATGTTTTGTCACATTATGTTGTCACAGCACCAACATGACTTTTATATTGTCTCATTGTGCTGTCACAACACGAACATGTGTTGTTACATTGTGTTGTCACAGCACCCACATGTATTGTCACATTGTGTTATCATAGCAACAATAATGTCACTGTTCTTCACATTCTCTGCAAAACTACACACCTTTGAGAGTTTCCAGAGTCAACAGTATAAAACGCTCTGTATTAAGTTGTCCAATTTGTGATATCTTTTCTTTCTAGAACTGAAATATTTAGACCTATACAATTCAAAGACATTTATACATTATATATAACGGATGTTGCTTGATATTTAAATTTGGGGGTTATAATATGTGGTTTTATGTACTTATTGTTCTTAATATCTTTAGTAGTATTATATTGTTTTATGTTGGAATCTGAATAAATACAATACAATGTGTGTTCACCCAGGTGCCTACCCAACCCTGGAGCTCCATGTGAGGTTGTTCTTCCGCCGTGTGTTCCTCAGTCAGTGTACGGGGGGCAGCGACAAGGCCTTCTGGCTCAGTCTCATCCTCAAACCCTTTCCTATGGTGCACCAGGCCAGGGTGCTGTTCCTGCTCTTTGGACCAATGTGTGGGGGTGAGTACTGTTTACTATGGATTATCCAGAATATGAGAACTTTCTCTTGAGGGTATTGTCTAGATTGTCACTCAAAATCAATAGATTCTCGGTATGTATGCTTTTGCTGCCACTTCGAGCCTGGAACTAGTTTTTTCAAACAAGTGTTATGTTATTGTAATCATTGGACAGACTATTACATTATTTACGGATGAACTAACATCAAACAACAGCAGTACAATACTGCAGTGTTATAAATTGACAATAGATAAGATCCAGTGGTATGAGATGTGATGTCAATGTCATGTGTTTAGATGAGATCCAGTGGTATGAGATGTGATGTCAGTGTCATGTGTTTAGATGAGATCCAGTGGTATGAGATGTGATGTCAGTGTTATGTGTTTAGATGAGATCCAGTGGTATGAGATGTGATGTCAGTGTCATCTGTTTAGATGAGATCCAGTGGTATGAGATGTGATGTCAATGTTATGTGTTTAGAAGAGATCCAGTGGTATGGGATGTGATGTCAGTGTCATGTGTTTAGATGAGATCCAGTGGTATGAGATGTGATGTCAATGTCATGTGTTTAGATGAGATCCAGTGGTATGAGATGTGATGTCAGTGTCATGTGTTTAGATGAGATCCAGTGGTATGAGATGTGATGTCAATGTCATGTGTTTAGATGAGATCCAGTGGTATGAGATGTGATGTCAATGTCATGTGTTTAGATGAGATCCAGTGGTACAAGATGTGATGTTAGTGTCATGTGTTTAGATGAGATCCAGTAGTACAAGATGTGATGAGTGTCATGTGTTTAGATGGGATCCAGTGGTATGAGATGTGACGTCAGTGTCATGTGCTTAGATGAGATCCAGTGGTATGAGATGTGACATCAGTGTCGTGTGTTTAGATGTGATCCAGTGGTATGAGATGTGATGTCAATGTCATCTGTTTAGATGAGATCCAGTGGTATGAGATGTGATGTCAATGTTATGTGTTTAGATGAGATCCAGTGGTATGAGATGTGATGTCAGTGTCATCTGTTTAGATGAGATCCAGTGGTATGAGATGTGATGTCAATGTTATGTGTTTAGAAGAGATCCAGTGGTATGGGATGTGATGTCAGTGTCATGTGTTTAGATGAGATCCAGTGGTATGAGATGTGATGTCAATGTCATGTGTTTAGATGAGATCCAGTGGTATGAGATGTGATGTCAGTGTCATGTGTTTAGATGAGATCCAGTGGTATGAGATGTGATGTCAATGTCATGTGTTTAGATGAGATCCAGTGGTATGAGATGTGATGTCAATGTCATGTGTTTAGATGAGATCCAGTGGTACAAGATGTGATGTTAGTGTCATGTGTTTAGATGAGATCCAGTAGTACAAGATGTGATGAGTGTCATGTGTTTAGATGGGATCCAGTGGTATGAGATGTGACGTCAGTGTCATGTGCTTAGATGAGATCCAGTGGTATGAGATGTGACATCAGTGTCGTGTGTTTAGATGTGATCCAGTGGTATGAGATGTGATGTCAATGTCATCTGTTTAGATGAGATCCAGTGGTATGAGATGTGATGTCAATGTTATGTGTTTAGATGAGATCCAGTGGTATGAGATGTGATGTCAGTGTCATCTGTTTAGATGAGATCCAGTGGTATGAGATGTGATGTCAATGTTATGTGTTTAGATGAGATCCAGTGGTATGAGATGTGATGTCAGTGTCATGTGTTTAGATGAGATCCAGTGGTCTGAGATGTGACATCAGTGTCATGTGTTTAGATGAGATCCAGTGATGTGAGATGTGATGTCAGTGTCATGTGTTTAGAAGAGATCCAGTGGTATGGGATGTGACATCAGTGTCGTGTGTTTAGATGAGATCCAGTGGTATGAGATGTGACATCAGTGTCATGTGTTTAGATGAGATCCAGTGATGTGAGATGTGATGTCAGTGTCATGTGTTTAGATGAGATCCAGTGGTATGAGATGTGATGTCAGTGTCGTGTGTTTAGATGAGATCCAGTGGTATGAGATGTGACGTCAGTGTCGTGTGTTAAGATGAGATCCAGTGGTATGAGAAGTGACGTCAGTGTTGTGTGTTTAGATGAGATCCAGTGGTATGGGATGTGACGTCAATGTCATGTGTTTAGATGAGATCCAGTGATATGGGATGTGACGTCAGTGTCATGTGTTTAGATGAGATCCAGTGGTATGAGATGTGACGTCAGTGTCGTGTGTTTAGATGAGATCCAGTGGTATGAGATGTGACGTCAGTGTCGTATGTTTAGATGAGATCCAGTGGTATGAGATGTGACGTCAGTGTCATGTGTTTAGATGAGATCCAGTGGTATGGGATGTGACGTCAGTGTTGCGTGTTTAGATGAGATCCAGTGGTATGAGATGTAACGTCAATGTCAAGTGTTTAGATGAGATCCAGTGGTATGGGATGTGACGTCAGTGTCGTGTGTTTAGATGAGATCCAGTGGTATGAGATGTGACGTCAGTGTCGTATGTTTAGATGAGATCCAGTGGTATGAGATGTGACGTCAGTGTCGTGTGTTTAGATGAGATCCAGTGGTATGGGATGTGACGTCAGTGTCGTATGTTTAGATGAGATCCAGTGGTATGAGATGTGACGTCAGTGTCGTGTGTTTAGATGAGATCCAGTGGTATGAGATGTGTGAGAGTACACCTGTCAACAAGGAGCAGGCGTCTGTGTGTTTTGGTGACTTGGCCAATGCCTTCAAGGTGCTACACAGCTACAGCAAGGACTGGACTGAGGATGACATCATCAGTGTCATCGATGAACTCACAAGTAAGGACAACCTTTGATGACGAACTCAACAACAAAAATGCCTATTTTTGATATTCTACATATATTTCAGATATTTACTCAGCAGTTTGACATTCAGTACTGTATGAATAAATCCATCCATAACTGAATTCTGCATTCAGTTATGTTACTTAGCGGTGGATATTAGTGTGCAAATAGTCTTTCCAGAGGTGTCAAGATAGCGTTTTACTGAACAAGTAGTGTGACCAATCCTAATGACTGCATTATAACCACATTATATAAGAATTAACTTTTACCAAGCAATACCTGGCTGTACCTAGGAACCAAAGTGCCCCGTTATAAGGATGTTACAGTATACATACAATGCTGTGTCTGTATCAGGTTCGCCAGACGAGTGGCTGGCTGAGAACATTGCCAACTTGCTCTACCTGTGTGGAGACACGATCACTCTGAACGTACTCAACAGCAAGGCCATCAATGGCCGTGTCACAGAACTGGCCAGCATCATCACGTCCATGTGCCTCGTAAGTACCAATTATTTCGCAAGAACATTCTTTTTTGTCTCCGTTGCATACCGATTGTTTTTATAAATAAAAATGTATTTTAAAAAATGATTTATTAAAATAACATTACCAGCCGTAAATCTTAGTCGTAATGCTAAAATAGCCGTTCTGATTACATTTACATGAATTGACATTAGCAATAGCAAACATGGCTAATGCTACATTTCATAAGCAAACTGTTCAGTATTTTGCATATGCATTGTTACATGCAACAATTCTTATATCGATTTCCACAAAATAGATTAAAATTTAATGGCAATATCTCCTCGTCCTGCAGGTGTGTATCCGCCATGACAACTCCATCAGCTGGGTGATCAACATCGTCAACGACGTGTGTGTGGTGCTGGAGAACTCACGTGACAAACTCAACTTCCTGTACGGCATCGCTGACATGTTCAGGGAGGCGATACTTGACATCCACGAGTTTGGTGACGGGGGTGAGTGGCCTGGGGTGTCCAACATAATATATCTACTTTAGATCCTTGTCATATCAGTCAGTATATCTGTTGACAGTGTTGAATACTGCATGTTGTTTTTTTGATTGACCAACCTTCTTGCCTTGATGCGCCTCTGAGCTTGGTTTCCAGGAATTTAAGCACAGTCAAAGATATATTATTATTAGATATAAAAGAAACTGTCGTTATCATCAGCAGCAGCATGCGTTGTAGACGTGTTGTTGATGTGTGTTTCAAATGTGTTATTTATGTTGTAGATGTGTGACATGTGTTGTAGATTTTTCACTTCTATTTTAAATGTGTCACGTCTCTTGTAAGCATGTCTACTGTGTTATTAACGTGTCATGTGTTGGTACTGTAGATGTGTCACTTGTGTTGTAGATGTGTCATATGTGTTGTAGATGTGTCACTTGTTCTGTAGATGTGTCACTTGTGCTGTAGATGTTACGTGTGTTGTAGATGTGTCAGTTGTGCTGTAGATGTGTCACTTGTGCTGTAGATGTTACGTGTGTTGTAGATGTGTCAGTTGTGCTGTAGATGTTACGTGTGCTGTAGATATGTCACTTGTGCTGTAGATGTTACGTGTGTTGTAGATGTGTCACTTGTGCTGTAGATATGTCAGTTGTGCTGTAGATGTGTCACTTGTGCTGTAGATATGTCACTTGTGCTGTAGATGTGTCACTTGTGCTGTAGATATGTCAGTTGTGCTGTAGATGTGTCACTTGTGCTGTAGATATGTCAGTTGTGCTGTAGATGTGTCACTTGTGCTGTAGATATGTCACTTGTGCTGTAGATGTGTCACTTGTGCTGTAGATATGTCAGTTGTGCTGTAGATGTGTCACTTGTGCTGTAGATATGTCAGTTGTGCTGTAGATATGTCACTTGTGCTGTAGATGTGTCACTTGTGCTGTAGATATGTCAGTTGTGCTGTAGATATGTCAGTTGTGCTGTAGATGTGTCACTTGTGCTGTAGATATGTCACTTGTGCTGTAGATATGTCAGTTGTGCTGTAGATGTCACATGTGTTGTAGAAGATGACAGTGGCCAGGAGATTCAGTACATGTTGGACGCGCAGGCTGAGTTCATGAAGGAGGTCATCCTGATGGCCTTCAGGAACATGCTCTCCAGCTGACTGCCCTACACAGATCATCAGGCAAACTTTTGTCACATTACACAACTCTCACTTGGTGACATTATGTGAAATAGTAAACCTCTGTGACATTATGTGTCACATGACAGAGCACTGCAACATGGGTGACATTGGTGGCACATGACAGCACTGTGACACTGGTGACATTGGGTGACATGTTAGAGCTCAGTAACATTGATGACATTAGGCGACATCTTAGATATCAGTGACACTGGTGACATCTTACTAGAGCTCTGTTGCAATGATGGCATTGGGTGACATGTTACAATGTTGTGACTCTGTTGTTGTGGTGACTCTGTCAGTGGTGATGTCAGAGATGACAGCTATAGACATACTCTGGCACCAGTGCTGTGAAGCTGTGTGGGATGTACTCCAAGTAAATGCTATGGCCAGAGTCACGTTTTCTATAATATTGCCCAAGTCTAACAATTTTACATTGTGAAAAGGTCAAAATATATGTTAAACATTGTTAGACTAATTATACAGAATAAATCAGCACTGTTCACTGTCATGTGTAGCAAACATTAAAAACTACTGTGACATTGCACGATGAACATTCATGCGCATATATATCTGGGTAATATCAATTTTGGTAGGCATATGCAAGAATATTATGCAAGAAGTTGCAGATATTGATACGATTCATCATTCCAGAAATTACAGTGTGGCTTGGAAAAATATTGTGACCTCTAACCAGTCAAGATTGGCTTCACCCATTTTTAAATGTTATAATTTTCTTCCTGCTCTAGTTGGACCAGTTTCTTTCATAAAGTTTGTTATTAGCTAATTGCAAACTGTTTAGAAATGCAGCATAGCAGACAAGTTTTAAGTGCATTTATTTATCAACTTTATTTATGTTCTGTTTAAACAATTGTGTTGTTGAACAATGCAGACGTAGCTACAATTATTGTTCCAATAAATTTTTTTGTATTTGAAGATAATTACAGGAAGTACAGATACACACGACTGCTTATGAAATTTAGATTTATTATGTGAAGTTATACCGATTGTACCTGTGCTTGTAAATACAGTACTTAGAGCTTATTGACAAAGCAGTGTATTTATTATAATACATTAAAATGGGACGTTTTAATGTAAGTATATTATTTATAAGCGATAATTAATTTGATTGCCTTTGATCACAGCAAATGTTTGTCATTATGTATGTTTGATTGTGATACATTGTATTACAACCTCCTTACTGGGGACAATGTCAGACGATTTAGTAAAATATACAAATGTTGTGCTTACTAAATTATTATCTACAATCGTCTGGAACAACCACTTGTACATATTCAACTGTACAGCTGTATTTATGTAAATAACTTAATAAATTATTATACAATTGTCTTGTGATTGTGACTTGACTACACTAAAACTTCACTAAATCGAGGCAGTGCTCATCCATTCTGTTTCCTACTTAAATCTGGCACTGGGTCAATTACAACCCAAAACCAATCCATCTTTCCATCTCCTTTAGGGTTTGTGGATCCAGGTAAATGCTGAGTGGTTGGGGAATCTTTATATTCTTACTCTCTGAAGGGATCTCTGGACACAAGAATTTTTTTTAAGCTGATAAATTTCACCAACAATGTATTGTATGAAGTGATTACATTGAAACTAAAGATATTTCATGATTTTCTTTTTGGTTTAAAAAGTCAGTGTGGGAGTTTTAAATAAAAAATAGCAAAATTTTTAATGAATAGAACATAGTAATTTAATCAGTTTACATGTTACTAATTAAATAATGAATTATACTAAATTTCTGTGCATAGCCATTTTTGTATATTATCTGGATTTTTTTAGATCTGTTTTTAAACAGAATGGTTTTTCTATCCCGAAATCTGTCGCATTCAAAAAACTCTGGGCTATAATCAAGATGACTGATCATAATTTCAATGCACAAGAATGTTGATATTCACCTCACTATTGTTGCGTGGAAAACAGGTATGCATTGGTTTGTTTCTTTTGGACTTCTATTCACTTCTGTAACCAAAATGGTGACAACTGAGAAAATGACACCTAAAGTAAAGATCTGAGTACATTTTTTTGTTTTAAACATAATGGATGTTGCAAATAAGCAGCATTTATGATAGCCTTGCTATGTACATAACATATCATAATGGTTCTACAAGTAAGTGTTTTACATATTATTAACCCTACACTGATTTTGTCTTGTGGCCATCTTATAACATGCATACTGATAACATGTAATACTCCATAGGCATATTTGTATCAAACTTGTTATCAAGTAAAGAAACAAATGAGATTGGGACTCCATTTTACCCTAAATTTCAATTTTGGTTTAGAAACACAGTTTCTATGTCCGTAAATTATTGTGGCATGTTGGGCAATCATCAACAAATATGAAATGCATGCAAAATAAGGAATAGGACAATTTCTATATTTTGGTGTGCATTAGTTTCTGGGGTATAGTTGTGTTTAATGCTAACATATAGTGACTTAGCAGTGAGTATATGTTAAAAAGAATAATTTTTGAAGTATACATGTCAATATGTCAAAAAGTTAAGAAATTTTTTTTTTCATAAAAGTAATTTTTGATACATTTCAGACTGCAGTGTATCCTTTCAGCAAACATGGAGACAGTTGACATTCACACCTGTTTTGACAGGATGAATTGCATCCAAGAGTGTAGTAAAATATTGACAAAATAAAGCTGAGGAGAAACAGTAGTCAAAAAAGAACAGGATTACTTTTATTCGATGAACTAATCAATAATTTTTAGTTAAAGTTCCCATTACTTACGGTGTTTTTATCCTATAGAAAATCCACTGCAACAGGCAATTTGTTTAACTGCAACAAGTGAGCTTTCAAGCACGGCTGGAATTGCTGAATGGGAAGAAAAACTTCTACAAATTGTTGACACAAGAACACCGTTCAACATAGTCTGTACACTTTATTACAGAGGAACATCCACGTTCCTAAAATAGTGTGCTGCTGCATTCACATACAAACACAGGAGACTTGTGCGCGTTTCTAAGATGCCAGCAACATAGCAAGCATCAGGTTTGAGTCATGCCTATCTTACATAGTCTCAACAAACTTCAACAATCACCGACCCTGTTATCACCAGACACATCAGACCATTAATGCAGGGGTAGAACATAAGAAATATAACTCACTGGGTCAGGGGACTTGTACCTTTAATACATTGCTCATCCCCGTGTCACCAGTGCCCCATTTTGGGTAGATAACTCCAAAATGTGAACGTTTTATGCAAATGTGTCTGTTCGTCTACAAAGTTCCTTAGACGTAAAATAAATAAAAAAATTATATGTTATTCATCTTAGTATTGGGAGTGGGTTGTTTTATATTCACATCAGCGTCACGATGACATCACTTCATGCTAACATATCAGCAATGTCATTGCAGCCTGTTGTCACCAATAGTTGGCTCAGCAACTAGTCACATTCTCGGTAGTTTGCCTTCTTTAGTATATCTGAGTTATTCATTTTGTGAAGGAAGATAACCGGAATCTCTGGTGGCATTGTTTAATATGTTACACCGTGGGATTTGATCAGCCATAAATGTAGGTATTCTATATGCACAATAGTGGAATACACCATTGCAGTAAAATATAATCCAGAAAACAAAACACGAAAGAGTATTTTATGTTCTGAAATATTATCTTATGTTTATGTACCAGGTATGTATGGTAAACAAATGAATTGCATTAAATTAAAGTGGAAATAGCTACTTGAATGTAGCTACCCACGGGGGTACTAGTACTACCCACCAGGGGTACAAGTGCTACCCACCAGGGGGACTAGTGCTACCCACCAGGGGGACTAGTGCTACCCACCAGGGGGACTAGTGCTACCCAGACTTAGTCATCCCCAGGGTTATCTACTCGCCTCAGGGAAAGGGACGAGCATTACGTTTGATCCAAGTCGACAAGCAGCAGCCAGGCCGCTAGGTACAGCCTTACACGGTGCACTACTGTAAGCACCAACGGAGTGGTGGGCAAGTATTCAGATGTACATATCGTCATTACACTTGCTACAGTTCCGGTACGACCGCGTGTGAATATCAAGTATATTAATTACGTCACCCTCTAGTTCAGTCAACCAGCAATCACATCGCCAGCAGAAATGTCAACTTAGACATATCAGTTGTGTTCATGCGTCCCTCCTTAGTACCATTCGGTCACTACATCGTCTCGTTTCGCACAAACAGAAACAATTTAATATCCACTGAACATCTGATCAAACTTTGTTATAAGTTATTAATGTAGATTTGGTGAAATCAGTCAACAAATCCTTGACGATGTTCATCCACGATTCTGGAAACAACATTACTAAATTGGTCAGGCTTTATGAACTGTACACTAAAGCCAGTCACACTTACATTTACAGTTATCAGATGTAATGATCAGTCAATTCTCACTAAAAAATTTAATAAAATGACCTAGAGTGACAATGCACTCAGTGAACTGAGGAGGGAGTTTTAAATGATGATGAAAGTTTCATTCCGTCTAGGCACAATTTTAGAAAATCATGGCGGTAACCTCTAATCAGTACTCTGTGACATCACAGATATATGGGGCTCTGTGACTTGGTCCTGCGCAGCGGTTACACAGGACAGCAAGTTCCACAGAGCGTAGCAGGTTAAGGTTTCAAAGCAGTACAATTTCCAGTTCATGCAACGTCACATTCTAACAGCACTGTGGTTTTTGGAAACATTTCTTGTGCGATTTCCCTAGCGAAATGGCACGCACAGCACGGTGTTATCTGTTCATCATATCCACTGTCTTGAAGCGATTTCACACACTGACCAAAGCTGCACCATGCAACTTAACACGAAGCTTGGCCAATGAAGTGGTCCGAACAAAACAACGTGCATAAAAATTGCCTTACACCAGAGCGGACTGTAAAATTCAGATTTACATCCAAAATTCAGATTTACACATCTCTTAATTAAGTAGTAGTAGTAAGACCACGACTAAATCAGCCCTAAAACAGTAACATTCCTCACCGAGGCAAAAATCCAGTGTCTAAAATACTGTGTCATTAAAATGCCCAATAGAGAGAGTATTTAATATGGCTGGCTGGGTGTGCAACTTGTCGGGTATGGTCCCTGTTGATCTGATGTTAAAACAACAGTGTTATTCTACTGAGTGATACATATCTTAAAGTATCAATATATAACCATATTATTTATGTACAAATTTAGTTGGAACCCCAGAAATGTGTGAACGTGAAAACATTGCATAAGCGTAGTTCGTACAATGTAACTCAGGCATGAACTTGGGGGGGGAGTGAACGTATTCCAACAACCGCCGAAACTCTCTGCGCCGCGCAGTGCCATGCCACGACGAACTGCTTCGTACGAATACCAGTCGCAACACCCCAGCATAACGAGAACGTTGAAGAAAATAAATTAACTAAAACAACTGCCTGAAACTATACATAAATAAATGGCACTCAAAATACAAATGTGGCAGAAACTCATAACATCCCACAAACAACAAACCATATCTGGAATGGTGAACCACTGATTATTGTTAACTAGACTAAAAGGTTTAGGTAGGTTTGACTGCACACTTTAGTTCTTATGCGAACTGAATAAAGTCACAGCAGAACAGTGACTGACATCACACAGACCATGGCTACGTAGAACGCGTCTATGCACAGTCAATAAGTACGGATAACAGCATTTCTGAAGGATGCTGAAATCAGGTGTGAACGTGTATCTATATCACATAATTAGTACTTTAGTGAAAGGTTGACGCTTGAGGTATGCCCATATTACTGATACTCACACCTGATCTGAGACCAGATTAAACTCCGCACTAAACTTTCTGCAAACTGTTCTCTGACTTAGTGTGCCTATTGAGCAGCAGCATTCCAAACTGGCATCATGTGTCACACGTGCACAGGCAAACACACACACACACGCACACACATACATCAGGCACTCTTCACAATCGTGCACACACGCACGGTGTGCAAGCATTCATAACCACAGCAGGCTGAAACCGGAATATAATTACAATATAATACAACCAAATGTTCAACGTATGTACAAGTCTAGCCTATAAATAAGCATAATTAAAACAATTAGCAGAATTGACTTAAACAATTGGTGGTACGGATTGTGTGTATCACATAGGCTGAAGAGCTGAGCTCACCACAAATGTTACGGAGTGAGACTGACAACTTTCCTGGCACACAGACCATTCCTGGCGACGTGGCCACTTCCTGGCACGTTGACCGTACCTGGTGATGTGGCCATTTCCTGGAGCCATGCACACCGTGCTGCTGCTGGGTCAAAGGTCAGCAACATGCAGCCCCGTTGCGGTGGCATAAAAGTTGTCAGACGTAGCAACGGCAGCCCAAACAAAACGCGTACGCATGCTGACGGGAAACGATGAGCCAGTGTAAAAGACGTCGGTCGTAAAACCAGCACGGACGGGAACACTCCCTCAAGGCATCGCCTCGGCATTCAGCGCCCTCTGACCCCTGACCCGGGGTCTGTAGCCAGCTCAGTGCACATTGTCCGACCCGCAACTGCACCGATATCACAAATGTGGAGACAACAATGCCGCCGACAGTTCCACCTGTTCGCTCGCATGATGGTGAGACGGCTCCCAGTCCACGCCACTGCCCCGCCCCCAGTGTCCAACCCAACGGCGGTGAAAGAACAAACAGTCTGATGACTGGTCGCCATAGCGACGGACGAGTGCAGAACGACAACGCGTGCGACAATAAGACGGCCGCCACCAGGCGCGTGCAGGTGTTTGGCACTCTCAACTGTTGGCGAAGGTGGGCATGTGGAGGTGGCCGCGCTGGGTGAGGCCTTCGAAGCGTTTGTAGGTGTAGTTGAGGAACACCCAGTCGTTGTTGTACTTGGCGCCGTTGCTCGCGTCCGGCTGCACCGCCGCCGCTGTAACATACAACAACACCCTGAATCAGTTGCTGGGATAACTATGTGGGTCCACTCACAACTACATAAAATGGAAAAGTTGCACATGACGTTTTTCACAAGTTACTTATAATGATATTATAAAGCATTTCTAATGCCGTGTGTCCAGATAAGAATCTATTCAAAGATGCCGATACTTGGTGCAATGAACAAAGAGAATTAGTTTGATGATTTTGATAGATTTTATTTATTAGTTACTCTCACTGGACATAGAAGGTCTGTTTATACATTGCAGTTGTGGACATCAGTGACCACAATCCCTGACAAACTAAATGAGGGATGTCTATCAACAGTTGCATGTGTCAATGTTACACCCAGCATGACTGTTTTGGACATAAATCACTGTTAGCACACATTTTTGTGTATTTTGTTTACAAACAAACAACATTAAAGTATCCCACTACCAAAAGTAAACATGTCCTTACCAACATCAATTAGATTCCAATGTTGAGATAAGCTAGGATGGTATCGAAGTTGGGTATGGTCATATTGAGGTAAACTAGGATGGCACTGAGGTAAACTAGGATGGTACTGAGGTAAACTAGGATGGTACTGAGGTAAACTAGGATGGTACTGAGGTCAACTAGGATGGCAATGAGGTAAACTAGGATGGTACTGAGGTAAACTATGATGGTACTGAGGTAAACTAGGATGGCACTGAGGTCAACTAGGATGGTACTGAGGTCAACTAGGATGGCAGTGAGGTAAACTAGGATGGTACTGAGGTCAACTAGGATGGCAGTGAGGTAAACTAGGATGGTACTGAGGTAAACTAGGATGGCAGTGAGGTAAACTAGGATGGTACTGAGGTCAACTAGGATGGCAGTGAGGTCAACTAGGATGGCAGTGAGGTAAACTAGGATGGCAGTGAGATAAACTAGGATGGCACTGAGGTCAACTAGGATGGTACTGAGGTCAACTAGGATGGCAGTGAGGTAAACTAGGATGGTACTGAGGTCAACTAGGACGGCAGTGAGGTCAACTAGGATGGTACTGAGGTAAACTAGGATGGTACTGAGGTCAACTAGGATGGCACTGAGGTCAACTAGGGTGGTACCGAGGTCAACTAGGATGGTACTGAGGTCAACGAGGGTTGTGGTGAGGTAGGCTAGGATCGCGCCAATCTGAGACATTGCTACTTACGCCATCGCAGGTCAGCGTCGGGAAAGTCATCAAAGTTGGACGTGTCGTCAATACTCTTCACTGGGATGTTGATAGCAGCTGGTCTCTCCCTGCACACACCACAAGAACACCACTGTCACGTGTCACGTGTCACGTGTCACGTGTCACGTGTCAACGTGTCACGTGTCAACCACCTGCCACACTCACACTGGCACGCTAGTCCTGTCTCAATCACATCACTATCATGTCATGTATAAAGATATATGGCACGTTTTTGACAAGCATTACATGGTGTGAAGTTCATACCATTCATATTATGAACTCCTAAGAAACTGCCCGGGGGGACCTGTTTCTTTAATCAGGCACTGTTTTATAAGCATTCTCACTTGTCTTCCCAATTATTAAATCATGTAACCACAACGGACTAGCTGTGGTCAACATGCACTATTTAACATCGTATCCAGAAAGAATACGGATACAGAATATCAAATTTTGTCCAACTATATGTTTACATGCAAATGTTTAAAAAACATTCGGTATAATCATGCTACAGACATAACTGTTTGATTGACAGCCGTCACTCACCGCATGTGTTCCCAGTCAACTCCGTTAAAGAAGACGTGCAGTTTGATTTCTCTCACTCCCCCTGAGCCAATCCTGTGTTCACCATCACAGCAGAACCTGTATACCACATATCACCAGTCAACAATGGTCTCAGATAGCACGCTCAGCTATACATGTGCATATATGTATATATATATATATATATATATATATATATATATATATATATATTAAGGGACGAATCTGGAATTTCACTCAAATCAAATTTTAAATCGAATATTTACTTGTAACCTAGTGTATGTAGTGGTATATAAAATATGTGAGGTGTAGTTTGGTGGTTGTATGTTGTCGTACATTTGTACCAAAATAAATAATCTTATTATTTTGAGAGAACTGTTTTCGGACCCTATCTCCCAGAATGGAGAAGTCTGCATAAGCTGCATTTAGGAGTATATACATATTATACTTATTGTTTGACTTGAAAATGGAGTTTCTTTTTATCCAAATCTTATGTTAGTTCTTTGGAGCTTTCTGCCACCGCCCAATGTATTCGTCAGTGCTGCCCCCTGCTGGTTCACTGGTTCCTTGGTCACAGAGACTGGCGCTGTGCAACACTGACGACGACAATGGGAGGCCGTCAACAGATTTTCAGCCAACACACGATTTGAACTTGTAACTGAACCTTACCAAATCTAGAAGCTATTTACACGCTGAAACACAGCTTTATATGTATTACCCAGTATAAGGAAGGAAAAACATGATATTGATAATTATGTGAAAATACAGGCTAAACTTGAGCACAGGTCCCATGTCACTGACAGTGGAGGAGCCAATGTTTATCCAAATATATCATACACAGTAATTTGTATAAAACATGCATAACAATACCTACCCCTGATATGACTCTCAAACACTTACAAAACCCTACTAAAACACCTGCATTCCCAGCAGAGATTTAAATGTCATTTGTGCCGAGAGAGTTTCGTCAACCGTCACGTATATTTGTCATGCCACAAACATGTCTCGCCGGCGTACCTTTGAATGAGATCACGTGCGTCGTTTGAGATGGGCACTTCTGGGGGGAAGACGAGCGTTTCCCGCCAGTTCATCACTTTGCGATATGTTTCCTGTGGACTCTCCGAGCAGAATGGGGGATAACCTGGACACAAACAGACACGTCATGCAAGTGTACCGAGTGTGTATAACATATCTCCTCTTTCTATCCCGTAGTTTGGACAACTACTTGATGTAAGGATGGTTTTTTAAACAGTCAACGATTATGTGTTTTCTACATGATATGTAATATACAATACATAATATCATAGTTTCGGTAATTATTTTATATAACTGACTGCAGCTGTATATGCAAATTTCACTGATGGAGTGTCTTGTATTTATAGGAGTGAAGTTTTCAGTTTGTCAGTTGTCATGACAACATTGAGATGCATTTGTTTTGATGAAGAAGTCCTTGTCTGGCTGACAAGACGGAAGCTGTTGCAAACCATGTCTGGTTGACCCATAAGGACACTGAACCAGTACTGACCACTAGAAGATGACTCCGAATGGCCAGTTTGGACATTGACCCACCTATGAGCATCTCGTACATGATGACACCCAGTGACCAGTAGTCGCAGCAGCTGCTGTAGCCGGCCTGAAGGAAGACTTCGGGGGCGATGTAGTCGGGCGTGCCAACTGTTGAGTATGCCTGAAACATGAACACAACTTGTCAGCCATCAAGTGCTGCCAGGGCGCCAACAAACGTATCATTATTTCTTTACAAAGAAAGCCCCAAGTCGGCAAGATGGCAGGTCTACGGTACTCTCCATCACAGCTCTCATTGCATAGACAGTGAAGAAGACACTAAGCGGTTTTATTCCTCTGACAATCAAGATTATCAATAAATCTTGAAAGTTTCTTCAAACTGAGCAATCTCATGATTTAGTAGGTTTATGATTTCAGAACATTGTGCTGTATTTACTTACGACTGTGACAGATACAGACTGTTAGAGCACAGTATTGTTTAGCTAATATTTATTTTATACTTGCTTTGGTTTAAGAGATGTAAGTTGTGTATCCTCCTTGTCACCACTGTCATTACCAGTGCACGGCAGCATGAACACGTGGGAATAAGAGGTATCTTTATTTTACTGTGACTGCCTATGCTTTTGGTTTTACTTACATTTTTATATATTAAATTTAACGGACCACAACACAAAGTTTTCTTTTGAGAAACCTTATAAAGTATCTTGTATCTTATACCTTGCATAGTAATGAAGAACAGAAAGACAATTTAACAAGTAAGCAACATGTGTAGATGTCCAAGTCAACGGAACAGACACCACTGTGCACAGATTTCTGATTTAATTTGTTGTACGAGACAAACAGAAGTGTTTTTCACACAGTTGGGCACAACCCAAAAATATTTGGTGACACGAACAGCAATAATACGGGACTAACCAGCGCTCGTCTGTTTCGCTTCCAACTTTCTGCCTTTCGTTTAGAATCCATTGGATTAGAGGATGCTGTAACAAATGTAATGTAAACACATCATCGTTCTGTGTGTGTGCGTGCGTGCGTGCGTGCGTGCGTGCGTGCGTGCGTGCGAATATGTACACACATAATTATATATTTATATATATTTATCATATATATTTTATATATATATATATATATATATACATACATAAACATCCAAGTCCATATATATTCAAGTAGATTTGTGCCACTGAGCTCGATCTTTGAGGATATTGGCACATACAAAGTCATTATTATTAAAGAAGTAGCAAAAATTTTGCTATCCAAACTCAAAGTTTTATAATTATTTTAAGTCAACAAAATTGAATTAAACCACACTTACACGAAGCTACCTTCAAAACAGCTACATTGTTACGTAAATTTTCAAAGTATTATGCACCAAGTTGTTACCGGAATCAAGTTTCCTTGGACAAAAACAGTACTTCTACAAGTAAGATTTTGACAAAGGACTGGCGAGAGGTGCATGTAACTGCTTGCTGTTGTCTTTGGCCTCTACTTGTACTCACAGAAGTCTGTGTGATGTTTCACTTGTGTGAGGTCCTTGTAGAACTCGGTGCGATGAGATTTCTTGAGTCCCGTACACAGGCCAAAGTCTGACAGCTTTATGTGGCCCTGAGAGAACAAGATAGGAACACGATAAACAGCCGCACCTAACCCGCTGTAGATCATGCTAGCACAATAAACAAACACAATTCACTTGGTTTCAGTCATGTCAGTACAACAAACAAAATGTCTTAAACATGGTCGCTGTGACAGGAGGGGAAAATTAATCCAGTGAAAAAACTGGCAAATGTCTTCATTTAAGAAATTTTTCTAAAATAAAGTTTAAGTAAACACATGAGATCGTAATGTTTCTCCAAGTCTGCTGGGGAGAGTTTAATTGAAGCAGCAAACATCACACTTAATACCAAGACGACCATCTTAGTAAATTATGCAGTTTCTAAAATATGTGGACACAAGAGTTTACACAAACATATGAGGCCTAAGTACAGTGGAACCCCTCATTTAAGACCGCCCCCCAAATCAAAGTGGGGCGGTCTTAAAAGAGGGGTGGTCTCTCGTGAGGGGTTTGCAACATTCAACACTAGGGGGCGCTTATAACGACTAACATCAACACTAGGGGGGGGCTTACAACCACTAAGTAGTAAAATACACAAAATAAAAAGTAGAACATAAAAAATGAGATAACATATTAACAACAACAAGATTATTTATTCTCTTTATTTCATGTGTGACACGTTTCAGTATGAGTTTAATTTTGAATCGTTTTTTCTAAATAATATCTGATAAAAAGTATCCTCATTTTGAATTGTTTTTTAATTATATCTGATAAAAAGTATTCTCATTTAATTTATTAAAAATTCGGTCTGAGGGGCTAAAAAGTGCTGCCACCTCACGGCGTCTGGGTAATCGCACCGCGGTCGCCATTTTGTTGTTCTTTCCAGTGCCGCAAAACGATCTTTTACTTTCTGATCTAATCATGAAAACGACCACCGAAACAGCCACCGAAACTTCCTCTCTAATAACTCATATTACATATACATACGCTAGGTCATAAAATTAAATCATTTAAATTGCTGTGAAGAATAAAATACACATCTAAATCGAGCTAAACTAAAGTCGACATCGCATGCGGCTGTTACGCGCAGGCCGTAGATTACCGTGGCGTTACGTCGATATTTTATCGCGGTGTCACAACATCTGGATTCCGGTTTTATCCCAAACTAACCTAAAATTTAGCCTAAGTTTCTAAACTTTAATCATACACAAGTTTCTAAACTTTAGTCATACACAATATGGATATTTAATCGCAGAGTTACGCGTAGCCACCGACGGTGACCATGTCCGCCATGATGTCTTGCCGGCGAGTTCTTGCGCGACTTTGTTTCGTGAATTTTATTTGTTTCAATAATGTAAGTGATTTAATTTTATAACATAGTGTGTGTTTATAAATATATATGATATGTGAGGAAAGTCTAGCAGCTGTTAGATGTCGTTTTCATAATTCAGTCAGAAAGTAAAAGATCGCCAAAAATGAATGGTCATCATCAGGCGATTTACTGTTTTTATGGCATTGTGCGCGTTAGTCATGCGTTTAATGAGAGTTCATTGCGATATTTAGGTTAACAAATGGTCGTTCGTCAGGGGTAAAATTCAAATTGCCATGGTCGTTGGTCGCGTCTGCCGGGTGGTCGTTGGTGAGGGAACGTTTATACAGCGTAGACATTCCGTCAATGAAAAAACGGTCGTAAAAAGCGGGTGGTCGTAAATGAGGGTGGTCGTTCGTGAGGGGTTCCACTGTAACTGCACAATGTCAAGAAGAAGGATAATACTGGCCTCTAGTTCGGTAATAACTGCAACTGTCAAATGAAGAACACATTCTACAGCCATATAACCACATAATAACCACAAGAGAGTAGATAATTCAGACATTCTCACCCTGCTATCTAGTAGAAGGTTGTCAGGTTTAATGTCCCTATGAATGAAGCCAAGCATGTGTATTGAGTCGATGGCGAGGACCGTCTCGGCAATGTAGAATTGAGTCTGTTCCTCTGTCAATGTGTCCTTCTTCATCAGCAATGTCATCATGTCACCTGAAGTGTCAACAAAGCCAGTGTCACTGTGTGGTCACATTTGCATTAGCTAAAGGGTCAACATAGCAAACAGCATTAAACATTGTCATCTGAACTGTTAATACAGTGAGTGTCATTGTGTCATCTGAACAGTGTCATCTAAAGTGTCCACTCAGTAAGTGTCATTGTGTCATCTAAACTATCATATATAAGATGTCAGCACAGTAAATGTAATCATGTCACATAAATTATCAATACAGCAAGTATCTACATGTCACATAAAGTGTGAGGGTGTAGTGTGAGGGTGTAGTGCGAGGGTGTAGTGCGAGGGTGTAGTGCGAGGGTGTAGTGCGAGGGTGTAGTGCGAGGGTGTAGTGCGAGGGTGTAGTGCGAGGGTGTAGTGCGAGGGTGTAGTGCGAGGGTGTAGTGCGAGGGTGTAGTGCGAGGGTGTAGTGTGAGAGTGTAGTGTGAGGGTGTAGTTTGAGGGTGTAGTGTGAGGGTGTAGTGCGAGGGTGTAGTGCGAGGGTGTAGTGTGAGGGTGTAGTGCGAGGGTGTAGTGCGAGGGTGTAGTGTGAGTGTAGTGCGAGGGTGTAGTGTGAGGGTGTAGTGCGAGGGTGTAGTGTGAGGGTGTAGTGTGAGAGTGTAGTGTGAGGGTGTAGTGTGAGGGTGTAGTGGAGGGTGTAGTGCGAGGGTGTAGTGTGAGGGTGTAGTGTGAGGGTGTAGCGTGAGGGTGTAGTGTGAGGGTGTGGTGCAAGGGTGTAGTGCGAGGGTGTAGTGTGAGGGTGTGGTGCAAGGGTGTGGTGTGAGGGTGTAGCATGAGGGTGTAGCGCGAGGGTGTAGTGCGAGGGTGTAGTGCGAGGGTGTAGCGTGAGGGTGTAGTGTGAGAGTGTAGTGCGAGGGTGTAGTGCGAGGGTGTAGTGCGAGGGTGTAGTGTGAGGGCGTAGTGTGAGTGTAGTGCGAGGGTGTAGTGTGAGGGTGTAGTGTGAGGGTGTAGTGTGAGAGTGCAGTGTTCAGGATGAGGCATTTGAGTGGTAGTGTTTAGGGTGCACTGCGTATGGTGCATTGTTTAGAGTGCTTTGTTTGGGGCTCAATGTTTATGATAGTGTTTGTGGTTCAGTTGTTATGATGTTCAGTTCAGTGTTTTGGGTACACGGTCGAGTGTTCCGTGTTCCGTGTTCAGTGCCCAGTGTTCATGCTGCAGCACAGTGTCACCGACAGCAGCCTCCCGTGTCCTACCTCCGGGCAGGAACTCCATGATGAGGTAGAGGTTGATCGGGTCCTGGAATGAGTAGTACATCTTCACCACCCACATGTGGTCCGCCTCCACCAGCACGTCTCTCTCCGCACGCACGTGGGCGATCTACAACACAACGACGCACACAGTTACCACGGCGACCACCTCACAATCACTGCGGCTCACCGACACTTGTCTCAGCTGAAGGAGCTGTCAATGTCGCACAGGAAACGGTCGCTTTGATATCAACAACCGACGATGCACCGTCAACGTCACAAGCAGTCACACGAACGTAAACAGGTTACGGTGAACAATTGTTTTGTTCCTACGTCTGCACTAAGACCTTGTTGTTGTAATCGGCTGAATGGATGAATCCTTTCAAAAACAGTGTCAGGTGGCAGGCTTCAATCATGACAGCGCTGACAGGCCTTTATACAATCACAATAACAACATGATGTAATATCTAGGTTTCTTTAATTCTACTAGAATCTCACACGTCAGGAACCTGTGGACAGCTGGGTGCCCTCCCCCACTCCCATGAACACAAACACTTCAGAACATGTCAGCAACAACAAACTATCTGTTTCACCTGACCAAGTTCCCTCGTTATTGTTACTGGCCAGTCAGGTCACAATCAAGTCAACTGGTGTCTATCACACCTGGTGATGTTCCTAATGACTCACTGGACATTGCTCTCCATCGTTAGTAGCTAATAAGGATAACAGGACTTGGGGGATGATCATACCTCCTGGCTGGGAACGAACCACGTCTCTAATTGGCCGGTCAAACACTACAGAAGTTAATGGTGTGAAGAAATAATCTTATTTCCAATGATTCATTGTTTATTGGACATACAGAGCAAATTTATAAGAAATGCAACAGGCAAAATAATGCACTGACTGGTCAACCACAAGGTCAATGTTTTGTATCAGCTGAACAGATCACAGCTTGTTTGGTTTTGGAACATAATTTAAGCTACAGTATAACCCAGCTATCTGAATCGACCACAACTTGGCGCCACAGTTCGCGTGAAACAGATGCCAAGGTCATAACAGCATCAGTATCGTGACTTACCCTTCAACTTCATCAGCCACGAGACAAGGTCAGATTGCACCAAGCACCTTATGTTATGCAACAACATTGTGCATCAACACTGTATTCCACGCAACAACGCCGAGTACTACCAACATCATCTATTTTGAAACGGTTTGGTCTAGCTTAATTATCTCCACATGGGGAAGCCGTTCAACGTGTTTTGGAAAACATAAACACGTTTGCAACGCACTTAATGCAGCATTTATATAACAGTATTAAGCACTTGTTATTCTGCTTTAACCTGTTCCACGTCAGGTAATGACAGTCACTGACAAGACCTGTAGACTGGAGTGGTATCATGTTCATGGTCAAACCTTCTAACGTCACAGGAAATCTCACGACAGTCACCTAGGGTGGTTAAAAAAACCTACTTTAAATTTCTTGTGAATTGCTGCAGACATTCTGATAAGGGTTGATATGCCGAGGGGTAAATTGTTCCCATATGACACATTCATGACGACAGTCCAACGTCACGGCATGATGTATCATGTGATTACATCAGTCAAGAACCAGGCTAGCATCCAGTGATTCTACGACAACATATCCTAGGGTTTGCTGACACTTATATTAAAAACAACAGCCCTACTATCTAGATCGACTTCAGTTCCAGTTTACCCCCCTAAGACCCCCCAGGGTGAGATCACCAAGGGTGCCAGAGAGGACAGATGCAACCACTATCAGGTGACATGCATTGTTAGGGCGTTAACTTTGTACCCTGGTGTTACATATGGGGTAACAATCCACGAAGCCAGAGATCAGCCCTCTGACGTCTGCAGACACTGCGGGGAGAACTGACCAAAACAACAGACCATACACTGACACCAGGAAACCTGCCAATCATTGGACAAACAACCTCAGGATAACACAACCCAAGTCCCCACATATCTGGTGTCAAAAAGAGAGGCCTGAGTAATATAGAAGTTACGAGACAATTTTATCTGTCAAGAAATTATAAATATCCACACCGTAAACCTAGTGTCAAGGTAGGTAAAGATGTCTAATATTAATAATAATTTTGTTAAGAAACCAGATCATGAATCTATCCAAAGTAGATGAAACCTATCAGTCTTATGTGTCCCCTCAGAATACTGAGACATCATAATTAATTTAAGAAAAATTATTTTTTTTAAAATGTAACAGAAACCCACTGTGAATAATGTAAGACTAAGGAAGATGTAACCATAAAAATATGTAAAGCAAGTAGATTTATGTTTAAAAAATGTTTGGTAGTTATCGTGTGTGACCACCAGTCTCAGGTGACCACCAGTCACTTGTCACTTCTAATTAGATGCATTCAAGTGAACTCAGCTAACTTAACGAGTGCACTGAATCACTGAATTAATTGGTGCTTCTAGAACTGGCTGTTATCACACCTTGGGGCTTGACCTGAAGGCAGGCAAACTAACACATCTCAGGGCTTGATGGCAGGCAAACTAACACATCTCAGGGCTTGATGGCAGGCAAACTAACACATCTCAGGGCTTGATGGCAGGCAAACTAACACATCTCAGGGCTTGATGGCAGGCAAACTAACACATCTCAGGGCTTGATGGCAGGCAAACTAACACATCTCAGGGCTTGATGGCAGGCAAACTAACACTCCTCACAGCTTGAAAGCAGCCGAACTAATACACCTGAAATCCTTAAAACTAACATATTTGAGGGTCTTAAAACTAACACACTTCAGAACTTTGAAGGCAACCAATCTGACACACTACACAGCGTTGACACAACCAGAGAGCCAGGAGCCCACCAAAACAGTGAACCAGACAGCCCACCACAGCAACAAGCTCCAGGTGGCAGCTCGACAAGGAACTGATTCCCTTATCAGAGTCAATAATGTGCCAGTGTCAAATATCTCTCAAGTCTGCGCTTAACCACACTGCCTGCATTTACACAGTCATTTATCACTCCCAGCGACAACTTCCTTTTACGCAATCTCCACAGTCCTTGTCCTAATTCTACTTGTCCCAGTTCTGCTTGTCCTAGGGTGGCCTTGTCATAGTGTCTTGTCTTGTCCTGGTGCTGCCTTGTCTTGTCCTGGTGCTGCCTTGTCTTGTCCTGGTGCTGCCTTGTCTTGTCCTGGTGCTGCCTTGTCTTATCTTGGCACTGCATTGTCTTGTCCTGGCGCTGCCTGATCTTGTTCTTTTGCTGCCTCGTCTTGTCCTGGTGCTGCCTCGTCTTGTCCTGGTGCTGCCTCGTCTTGTTCTGGTGCTGCATTATCTTGTCCTGGTGCTGCCTTGTGTTGTCCTGGTGCTGCCTCGTCTTGTTCTGGTGCTGCATTATCTTGTCCTGGTGCTGCCTTGTCTTGTCCTGCTGCTGCCTCGTCTTGTTCTGCATTGTCTTGTCCTGGTATTGCCTTGTCTTGTCCTTGTGCTGCCTTGTCTTGTCCTGTTGCTGCCTTGTCTTGTCCTGGTGCTGCATTGTTTGTCCTGGTGTTGCATTGTCTTGTCCTGGTGCTGCCGTATGTTGTCCTGGTGCTGCCTTGTGTTGTCCTGGTGCTGCCTTGTCTTGTCCTGGTGCTGCCTTGTGTTATCCTGGTGCTGCCTTGCCTTGTCCTGGTGCTGCCTTGCCTTGTCCTGGTGCTGCCTTGCATTGTCCTGGTGCTGCCTTGTCTTGTCCTGGTGCTGCCTTGCCTTGTCCTGGTGCTGCCTTGCATTGCCCTGGTGCTGCCTTGTCTTGTCCTGGTGCTGCCTTGTCTTGTCCTGGTGCTGCCTTGTCTATTGCTAGGTCCCACAGACTAGTGTTATACATGACTAGAGAACACATCCACTTACATAAGTAATGACAAAAACAATTGTGGAGAGTTCATTTGCTCCCTTAGCCACACTTCACCAGCCTATAAAACACTCCTACAGACACATCTCATTTCCATATTTTCAAAACATAATTAACACTTCTCAAGGAAATTACATGCCAATATATCGACATGGCCCATGATATCAGAATGACACGGGATATCCCAAACAATCTTGTTGATTACAGAACAGACCCGTACAGGAAACATCACAAGGGTGAGTTGCCAGTGGTGTGTCGGATGTGGTGAGGGTATATACCTAATCTGGTGGTGGAAGTAGTACTACAATGAGGTCAGCCACCCAAATAGACGTCACCCGAGGCTGTGGTTAAGTCGCACCTGTAATGTCTGTGTGTGTAACACAGCCACCACGTTGTAACCCAGCCACGCCGACTGGCTCACAAATAGTACTACGTGTGGAAAGTGATACAAGTGTGGGGCCATAAACAAACTCAAGTCACACCAGTGCACGTGGATCTATTCATCCACTGTAGATGGAATTACTTTAGGGATCTATTCATTCACTATAGATGGAATGACTTTAGGGATCTATTCATTCACTGTAGATGGAATGACTTCAAAGATCTATTCATTCACTGTAGATGGAATGACTTTACAGATCTATTCATCCACTGTAGATGGAATGACTTTACGGATCTATTCATTCACTGTAGATGGAATGATTTCACGGATCTATTCATTCACTGTAGATGGAATGACTTTACAAATCTATTCATCCACTGTAGATGGAATGACTTCATGGATCTATTCATCTGTTGTAGATGAAATGACTTCATGGATCTATTCATCCACTGTAGATGGAATGACTTTACAGATCTATCCATCCACTAGATGGAATGACTGCACTGATCTATTCATCCACTAGATGGAATGACTGCACGGATCTATTCATCCACTAGATGGAATGACTCTACGGATCTATTCAACCTATGTGGAGGGCACAAGTTAGGAACCAGCAGATTCACATGGCTTAATCCAACAACATACAGTGTCTGTGATTGACAGACAAAACTTCCAACTGACAGACATAGCAACTTAGCTTCTTACTACAGACATCGCCAGCCCCTCCATCAGAACCCTTCTAACCTTGTGTCACTGCAGCATCACAAGATAAGTGACATCAAGTCACAAGACATTTTATCCCAGGTCCTAAACAGACTTGACTGAGCACTGGACTCACAGAGTGAGTCTGACTGAATATGTCGGAGTTGTACACACCTGTTCCTTCTCCAGCATGTCCACTTTGCGTAGTATCTTCATCGCATAAATGTGTCCCGTGTCTTTCTTCTGCACCAGGCGAACCTGTAACACACACACAGGTGCTCAGTGAATGTGGCTATCTCATTCAACAGATGGTGCCAGGCTAACTTCAACACACAATCACAGTAACACACAAACACAATATATTAGAAACACATTTCTGTGTCTAGAGCACCAGACTCAATCGAGAGAACCCAGGCATCAAATCCTGTGCGGCCAGGGTAACAGTGGGCAAGTTCGTTCACCGTTCTGTTACCCCAGGTCACTCAACCGTATCTGTCTGTAAATGTTGATGGATATCTATATATGACATAGACTTCCCACATCAATTGTTGCGAGGCCAGAGAAATCTAAGATGAACACAGAACAAGAAACTACAACATATATCCTGACACATGCACTTGCAGCCTACCATGAAAGGATATATCTACATTTATAAATGGGAGTCCATATTTACTTAGCCTGCAATGAGTTGTTTTTACCTATTGCAGAACTAACCTGCATTTGTATTTTTACTAGACATAACATGTATGGTTTAATTAAACATTGATGTCCTGACAAATCAATTCAATGCATGAGTTCCTTTACTACAGAAGCAACAGAAGCAACAGAACACACCCAGTCTCTCAAGACTCACTCGCAGCTCCACAAACTCACCACTGCCAACTACAGACCTCTCACGCACATCAATAATTAACCCTTTCAATGTAACAAACACACAAATATCATTTATTAGTGCCCATGGTTCCTGCCATTCAGACGCTACTGTGTTGATTAATCAAATATTGACACAGCTCACAAAAACACCATCGCGGACGCAAGGACACTGATATGTCACGAATAGACGTACACTGTTTCTAACCAACCGTGTGCATCGATATTAATCTCCAACTGGGTGTAAAAAACTGAGTGGTATCAACACACTGACTACACTACAGTGGTGCGTGCGTGCAGTGTAGCTTTATCTACAGACCCAGCCACCCATCGTTTGAATGGGTAACGTTTGTTTTGGACAGTGGATAGGTAAATGGTTGGGCTAACATTTTAGGAGCAAAGAAAAGTTTATATTATCCATTCAGTGCTCATTTGACTGGATTGTGTGCACATGCCAACACACATCGCACGCACGCACGCACGCACGCACGCACGCACGCACGCACGCACGCACGCACGCACGCACGCACGCACGCACGCACGCACGCACGCACATATCTACTTGGACATTTTGGACAGGTAAAATCTGACCCTGCACAAAGGCTTGGTATAACACAACATGTAGACTATGTCTGCCGGGCGGCCGAGGGGAGTTGGACAGGTTCCTAGAACTACATGCCACAGCCTGGCGCCAGCGACTGTCAGTGTGGGAGCCACTCCACTGACAGTGGGAGGCTGGGGCTATCAGATGTGGGTGGTTATTGCGCAGTTATTGCATGTAAACACATCGCCAGCCACTCGCGGCCACTCGAAGCCCACTGCAGATATACTCAGTCACTCGCCCACTTTCAACTACTCTGGCCTACTGCCGCGTGTCCACACCTCCAGATACTCCAGCCAGCTCCAGTGCGCTCCAGCCTACTCTCATAACACATGCATTAAAAACTAGGTATTGTAACATGCTAGAAATACTACACCATTTACTGTAGCAACAATTGTCACCCATCCGTGGCACAACCATGGGCAGCAAATGACACCATCACGACAGTATTTAACGTCAACTTGATGTTAATTTAAACTAATGCCAATTACAGCTACTGCCAATTATGGTATAGCAGGGTAAGAGTGCGCAACAGATATTTTTAATATAACTCCACCTGGAGAACATTCGACAGCCGAATAAACTACTGTTGCATTTTTTCAATTTCATCACGGCTGCAGAGGGCAATGGTCAAAAGAAGTAAGTGAACATATGGGACGTCTGAACATCGGCACCTGGGAGGAAATGCACTTACAGTGCTCTAGCACCAGCACTTCCATTCACTGATGCCAGTTATGACAGCCGAGACATGCTCAGCTCGATTTGTCATTAGCTAATTGCCACCATTAATCAGTGGCCACTTACGTGTAGCTGTAGAAGTCGTGGAAGTGGCGAGGATATCACGTCACAAACGGATGTGATCTACGCCTCGTGTGACACCACACACTACTGACATGAGTTCTTAGGATGGCAGGAGTCAGGGGCCTACATCAGCTCTCTGACACTGATTTCTAGCATGAGGAAGTTGCTGCAGGTGGAGGAAGCAGCAGGACAACACAAGACACTGGGGCAGACGGAGGGGAAGGGAAGGGACGGGAAGGGAAGGGAAGGGAAGGGAAGGGAAGGTAAGGTAAGGTAAGGAAGGAAGGAAGGGAAGGGAAGGGAAGGGAAGGGAAGGGAAGGGAAGGGAAGGGAAGGGAAGGGAAAGGGAGAAGGGAAGGAAGGAAGGAAGGAAGGGAAGGGAAGGGAAGGGAAGGGAAGGGAAGGGAAGGGAAGGATGCAGGCTGCGTGTCATCACAATGTCAGTGAGCTTATGTTAACAGTTTGCATGGATCTCTCTGGCTACTCGTGTCCAGGGATCTCTCTGGCTACCCTTGTGCTCAAGGACCTCTAACTACCTTTGTGTCCATCTCAGGATCTTTGGCTACTCGTGTCCAGGGATTGATCTGAATACTCAAGTGTCCAGAGACCTCACTGACCGCCCAGTACCTACCTGTCCAGGAACCTGTTTGACCACCCACGTCTGCAGTTGTTTACTTCAGACAGACTGGTCCTAAGTTACAGTCCCCATTGTCTGACCAAGTCATCCCTGTCACCCCTCCCCTGTGCACAAGGGGAGCCCTCCAGCACCCCCCTACCGGTCCTTCACTGCCTCAACCAATTATGCCCGTGTAACAACAGGCTGCAGAATGTCACATGGCTGGATTATCCGCCACATGGATTATCCGCCCACAAAAAAGTACCAGTTTGATCAATGTCTGGCTAATAACGTTTCTCATGCACGAATCTGTGCCATTATTATGGCGAAACATCAGCAGGAATGCCTTATTTCCTGTAGCCGCGCCGGTGGCTTCACTGCCTGACCTTCTGTGCTTCCTTCTGTCTCGCTTTGTGTCCCACCGTCAGTCCTGCCCACTCAATCCGTAAGTCTCGTCTTAGCCTTCGCAATCGACAACATTAGCTAATGCCCACTGATTCACCAAACCATTTAATAAAAACTAGTGTACTACTTATCTTAATTAAAAGCAAAACACTGCACGAAAAACTGAAACTGCCACAACGATATTGGCGATATCTGTTATTGATTTACTTAATTTTATTAGGTTTAAAATAAATACTGGTTTAGCTCCTAACTAACTACAGACCCAAGGACAAGTGCATCTGTACGGTATTCAGCGGAACTGTATGAGAAAACCACCCAGGACGGAAACAGTTCCACTCAGACCCAAACACCCACTGCCGACTAAAAGCCTCAAATGCTGCTGAATGAGACAGGGCTCCACCTGGTGTCAGAGTCAGTAAGGTCACCGTGACACGAGGCACTAAATTTTACGACACCCCTCCCTCGAACCTGTGTCCTGTATGTGTGATGTGATGTACACGTACGACGGGGCAACCGATCGAACAAAATGGCACCGCTGCTAATACGTGGCAAACCACAAGGCGGTTGATAATGATTGGTGTGATTCAGCACAACTGCTGCCACTCTCTAGGCCCACCCTTCATTCAGGCCGCACTTGTTTTGCCACAGCAGACAATGATCAGGTGATCAACACATGAACAAACTGTTGTGACGCGGCTCTTGTGAAGCGGCTCGCACAAATCACGACTCTGACTAACACTTCCTGACATGTCCAGGCTTTCACAATACGCATCTATTCAGCTCATCTCACAGTTTCAAAGATGACTAGCTCCAGGGCAGGCAGATCCACGGGAATCCTATAAATAGTGCAATTCTTGGGTGGCCAGAGGGGAGGGGGACAGTGACAAGACTGGGCTTATGTGGGTGAGTTCTCATGCTTGACAATGTTCTCTAGTGATGGCATGCTCAGTGCACATCCTGATTATAGCAGTCAGTGACACGTCTCAACCTGTTGAAATTGCCACAAACAGAACACTGCTGATGTATAGCGTCACGATCAGCTATTTATGGACGACAGGAATCAACACAAAGTCTTTGTGTTGATTCCTGTCGTCCATAAAGACAGCCAGTTGGCACAGTGTGAAAACCACATAAGCCTGCCTTTCCTTCCACTAACACCTCACCCACAGCTGTCTCTTGTAGTACTGTAATATACAGTATAATTATCTTTCCTATGTGACCAGAATCCAAAACGCTACTTATAATCTTATAGACCTCCACCTTTCAGTCTGCCTGAGTGCATAGTCAATTTTTTAGTCACGTCATCAGCCCTAGACACCTTCAAGGTAAGACTGGCCATTTAGCAACTTCATGAGCCTATCGTTTTTACTTTTAGCCAGCACTATACTGTAGCACGGTTTTTATATGGAATACAATCAGCTTTATCTTTTTATTCAATTTTTATTCATTATTTATATTAATTGTTTTAATTTATTTTTTAAATAGAAAAATTTATCCGGCATCAAACCCATTTGATACATAATAATTACCAACTTGATGTAGATATTATAGACACACCACTGTGACGATGCTCTAGAGCAGGATTATGCACTGATGTGGTGGAAGACAACAACGATTGTGACTTAGTCAGTGTCATAACTCAGGAATCATTGTCATTCCTGTAAAATGGCACTCCAATGACAGACACATGTAGTCACACCAGCTGTGTCACAAACCGATGTGTCACCACCAATGACACTAATGACCTCATTACATATGTGAGACAGAAGGTCAGTGACCCAGCCAAGAGAAGTGACTGGACAAGTCAAGGCCATCATCAGAGACCTGCAGGATTCACTCGAAGCCAATTCATTAAGAATTAACCAGTGAGTTGCCGCCCCCTGAAGTTGGGCGGAAGTGTGTTAAATTATGGATCCTTCAGTGCAGGCAAGCCTGTGTGCATGACATGCAGAACCATTGATCCTTGCTAGCACACACACACCATGAGAACAAACACAAACACCCCCCTCACTTACACCAGCTCCCTGTGTTTTATTGCAAACTATTCTTCATTTAATTGCCGCCTTCGCGTGGAACCTATTCTTGGCACCAGAGAGCGTAGCATGCGAGAGAGAGAGAGAGAGAGAGAGAGAGAGCATTAATTCTCCTGTCTTCATTGTCAGCTGCTGACTGCTGGCTGCGCTGTAATCCCCTCCCTCTAGATGAGTGCTGTAAACGACATATTGGTTCTTTATTCAACGTGCCTGTCTGTCACGCCTCGGCATTCAGCAACCTGATGATGCAGGAACAGTTCGACCCGCCACGAGACATGTGCACTATACTGGATGCTGGTGGAATGAAACCAGTAGGGCGACAGCTTGACTGATCGGCCCTCACAATAATTACACTTACATAGTAAACACCGTCTTCCCCGATACACCATCTGTTACCAGTGAAGGCTGCTCAAAGGCAATCTTACCCTCGCTGTGTGGGTATTGGGTCGCTAGTAACCGTTCTCGACCAGAACAAGGTTTCTGCCTAGTCACTCACTGGGGTAAATGCCATTACTGGGACACTCTCCAGGGGGTAAATATAGCAGTTAATTACACCAGCCTGTCACCAAACTGAACACGCCAATTTAAAGCTGTTGAAAGATGCTTTAAAAAACTACTGAGTTAATGAAACATTTCAGGTGAAATTGGTGCAATTCATTAAAGTGGAAATAAATACAAACTCTGCACAGAAAACACTGCAAGTTGTTTGGCAACATTTTACCTGACCCTCACCCCTACACTGCAGTGAAGAAGGGGGAGACTAACCCTTGCTAAACACACATTTATGAAAGAAGTGTTTGCCATAAATTCACGATTTCTTACACATGAAGTGTGCAACTAGTAAAATACTCATTGAAATCGGTCAGCTGTTTCAGTGGAACAACACCAACAAATTACCTACACTAACAGTGGCTTCACTGGATAATGTTCAGGATGACAACTTATCATTTTTACAAATGTTGGGGTGTGCCTGACTAGTGTCGTAAGTGTGACTTGTACAAGGTGTGAGACATATGTTGAATTGACACGGAACTACAACAGACACCAGTGACAGTGGCCGACCAGCCTCACATCAGTGATAACATATCACTGTAATAACCGCGCTATATGAATCACGCTTTGTGCAGGACAGTGGGGCGCTTGTGTCGTGACGGACGCCACAAAAGAGGGTGGGGTGACAGAGTGCCCTGGGCAGGCAGTCACAAACACACTAAGTACTGTCGCCTGTAGGGTTATTAAAAAATCAGCCAACTCAAACATGTACTCCTCCCCTTGATTGCAGTTATGAATTGGTCCCCTGATGCCACAGAATCAGGCGTTTATCACGATACGACGTGTGAATGTCTCACAGGGTGCCTCACAGGTTGTGTTAGATGCCTGTGTTATGCCACATTCTGATAACACGTCATTTTAGTACCGATATCACGCAACTGGTCACAGGCAGCTAGGAATAGGCTAAACCACTAAAAGTTGACGGAATTGTTCAAAGGGGTAGCTAGAACACTGCCTACCCTAAAGAGGTGTGAAGACTGCCGGGGAGGGTATAAGCAAAAGGGTAATGACCCTACTTCGCCCTACTAGCTGGTGAGAGCTAGGGAAAGGATAAAGGGAGTGGGACATGGTAGGTAATGGGTATGGATCATGGTGACCAATGCAGAAGATGAGGGGGTAAATAAGGTGTATTTCACAGAGCCAGTGAGTTCTCTTCAATGAAACACATTTTGAAACATACGTCAACTAAAAGGAACCATTATATTACAATAATAAAATACAGTTACCTCTGTTATACCCACCAGTATCAACATAGACTAATAATGAGTCTACTGGCCCCCCAATACCAGCCCTACATGCATGCACACACGCACGAGCACTTGCACACACGCACAGACACACACACACATCACCTAATGACTTCACTCTAGAGCTTGTTGACCCAAGGCCAGGCGAACTGAGCCTCCAATTACTCGAGCAATCACTCACTAACCACAACAAGTAATTACAACAAAGATGTCAGGGACCAGCCCTTATTGCTCCACATCTGTTTCTGAAGGCCAGCCACTGTGGCGCAGTGGGTAAGTTATCACACCTGTTCGGTGAGCTACGCCTGCAGTAGAAATAAATATTCATGGCCATTTGCATACGTTATCATTGTCAGTAACAACTGGCGCTGTTCGAATGGAAACATTAAATTAGCTAAATGTCTACTTGATTGTAGCGCATACAGTAATCTGGTGTCATCATTATAGCAGTGATTAGTCAGTGATACATTATTACAGTCACCTTGGAGAACAATCAACTCTGCCACACCTTGTGAATGTACAGTGGTTTTACCTACAGACAAAGCATACAGCTGTCTGTGTACTGGTTTTACCTATAGACAAAGTCAACACCTATCTGGGTGCCACGTCTGTTATCTACACAACGCTACAAATAAATGCACCTTACAATTCCTTCTCTTCACCTCTACAGCTGAGCCATCAATGGCTGTCAGTAATTCACAGAACTCTGCTATTGATATCACCAAATTATCCAATGCAATGATATTCTCACACGCACTGCAAGAACGGCTCTCTGTAGACCCAACTAAAAGGTTCCCATTCATTATTAATGTGCACTGAGCATGGCAATTCTGCAATGACTGCACATGATATTTTTATAACTGCTGCAAACGCAGCAATGTTCGGCTGGCCATCCAATGGCATTTCTGGCATTGTAAATGTCATAAACGAAACATCTTGTTCCTGTCCCACAAGCTCCCGTCAGAGTGAGATTCAGTAGGCCTAGAGGACTTCCATATTTAATTATTGATAAGTAACAAGAAAATTAACTCACTGATTGTATCTATAATTAGACAGCGATGTACACAAATACAACACCCATCAATGTGTGCCCACAGCTTGCCATGTCTGTAGTGTCTGTCTGTGACTGATTAGGTGATGATTTTACCTTCAATCAAGTAATATGCTTAGCTTAAACTATTTCGGATGATGTGAATGCTTCATGTATCAATCGTATAACACATATTAACATTAGTCATTTATGTACAAAGAAAAACATTTATAAAAAACAATTAAATAATTAAAACAATAAAATCACAATATATATGAAACAGATGAAAAAAAGCATATTTTAAACAGTGCTGTGACACTCAGATGCTTGTCTGGGGCCTTTCTGAAAGTTGGGACAGAATGGCCATTTTGAAAATGAAGCGGTAACTTATTCCATGATGTAAAACCAGACACACTGAAACTGTTTTGTACGTGTTTTGGTGGGTTTGCAAGAGTGTGACATCTTATTATGTAACACAGACACAGTGTGCTGGCAGTGAGTCACATCTCACTCATGGCTTGTCAAGGCACTCAATGACATGCTGATAATGAGCATCTTAGGCACACATTAGGACCACAAGGCTCATCAGTGCTAGTTCAATCTCTGAAATGTATGAATGAAATTAATCCAGTCAGACAGGACGGATTAGTGCAGCTGAGTCACGGGTGAGAGAAGATTATCCACATCCACGCTGAGAAGTAATTAAACCAACACTCGATGCAGTGGCGGATAGGATACACACTGTAAAGAATGCCTTAGGTACGTTATTCAATGATAGGAGGCCAAGGTAAAGAATGCCTTAGATAGGTTATTCAATGATGGAGGCCAAGGTAAAGAATGCCTTAGATAGGTTGTTCAATGGTGGAGGCCAAGGCAAAGAATGCCTTAGATAGGTTGTTCAATTGTGGAGGCCAAGGCAAAGAATGCCTTAGATAGGTTTTTCAAAGGTGGAGGCCAAGGCAAAGAATGCCTTAGATAGGTTGTTCAATGGTGGAGGCCAAGGCAAAGAATGCCTTAGATAGGTTGTTCAATGGTGGAGGCCAAGGCAAAGAATGCCTTAGATAGGTTGTTCAATGGTGGAGGCCAAGGCAAAGAATGCCTTAGATAGGTTGTTCAATGGTGGAGGCCAAGGTAAAGAATGCCTTAGAAAATTGTTCAATGGTGGAGGCCAAGGTAAAGAATGCCTTAGATAGGTTGTTCAATGGTGGAGGCCAAGGCAAAGAATGCCTTAGATAGGTTGTTCAATGGTGGAGGCCAAGGTAAAGAATGCCTTAGATAGGTTGTTCAATGGTGGAGGCCAAGGCAAAGAATGCCTTAGATAGGTTGTTCAATTGTGGAGGCCAAGGCAAAGAATGCCTTAGATAGGTTTTTCAATGGTGGAGGCCAAGGCAAAGAATGCCTTAGATAGGTTGTTCAATGGTGGAGGCCAAGGCAAAGAATGCCTTAGATAGGTTGTTCAATGATGGAGGCCAAGGCAAAGAATGCCTTAGCTAGGTTGTTCAATGATGGAGGCCAAAGTAAAGAATGCCTTAGCTAGGTTATTCAATGATGGAGGCCAAGGTAAAGAATGCCTTAGCTAGGTTATTCAATGATGGAGGCCAAGGTAAAGAATGCCTTAGCTAGGTTATTCAATGATGGAGGCCAAGGTAAAGAATGCCTTAGCTAGGTTATTCAATGATGGAGGTCCAGGTAAAGAATGCCAGTGGTGAAGAGAAGATAACCAATTATGAAGATATGATGGTCAACAGTGAATACTGGATAAAATACTGGATGGTAGAGAAAATATTATCATGTGATGAAGAAAGAAAGACCACTACCTGGTTCAGCCATCACGAGGACACGAGGGGACGAGAGAAGCTGACCACCGCTTGTGCCTCGTGAAATGTGCTTGACGACAGGAACCAGACCATGTCGCTTTAATGCGTTGAATTTATTTAGGAATTTCCTGTGTGCATTTCCTGCACAGCAGTTGTGTAAATGAACCTGTCACATGATAACGTGTACTATGAATTCACAACTACAATTGTGACCAGCTCATTACTTTAGTACAATTATCTGAACCACTTTTAGTAAATTAGCAGTGTTTACCTAAATACATTTTTAATGACGGTCTACTATCTTACAAATTTTTACAAACATTACTTTTGTTCTTACAAAATAACATTCCGGACACAATTACTGGGCAGTACAAGTGTTCTACCAACAAATGTTCTAGATAGTCAAGAGTGTTCTTCACCGAGAGACACTGTCTACAACTCTACATTGACAGATGCAGCATAGAGCCACAACTACCTCAGGTCTGGCCACATACAGGAAGGAGATCACTAAAGAACGTGGTGTACAGCCGACTGGTGAGTGACAGGTGACAGGCACTCAGCTACTGAGATGAATAAAGTAAACACACGACTGTGACACCTGTTAGCTGTCCAGCGAGTCCTGTTACATGAGCTGTCCAGGCACCAGACTCTACTGCACCAAGCGTGGTCTATGACTACTCAACTATCTGGGGTCAGCTGGGGTCGCACCAATGTATGTGGGTCAACTGGGGTCAGCCCGTCTGGGGACACATCAGTATTCCATTCTCCCCAGGCGACGAGTTGATGGTTTTTTTAGTCCTGCATGCAACGTAATGATTCAGATTTTATCGCGGTGACATAAGTTGTTGAGTGCTGTAACTGACCTGGCATACGCTGTCCTCGTTGAATGCTACAATGTCGGTCCACCAAGCTGTCTATGACTAACTCTGCATAGTAACTACCAATACCATTGAACTCTAGGCTGTCAGTAGAACCAACAAATCCACATAATCAAATCTTTGCTGATGTCACCTTGTGTTAGACGACATGTGCATGGTGACGATGGTGCATACTATGACAATAGAGATCCACCCAGAGCTAAGGTTGACATCAGCTGGCCGTATCCAGTGTCAACACAGGGCAATGTTGTGATCATACAGCACGGAGACATGGCATGTCCTTACATAGACATCATGTGAACACAGTTCTACACACCAAAACATGACATGAACTTACATAAACAAACAGAGACATGACATAACCTTACAGGAGCATGACGTGAACACACCGAAACAAGACGTGACTTCCCAACACTGTGACGAGACTACATAAGTGTGGCCCTACCTCACCGAAGGCGCCTCTACCGATGACTTTGAGTGGCTCGAAGTCGTGCACTCCGAGCTTTGACCTCTTGAGTCGGAGGAACTCTGTCTCCTTGCAGGCGTGCTGCTGCCTCTTCTCCTTCTTCTGTAGGGACAAGAACACACGAGATGACACTCAGCCTCCACTGTACTGGATCATCAACATTCTTAGGAGATCAAAATTAGGATTTTGCTCTTTAAAATCGATTTTGCTCCTTAACAGTAGTCTTGTAAACAGGAAAGTGGAAAGATGAGGATGCGGAGGAAGGTGTGTCACGAAAATAGTGTCCTTTATAATAAGACAGCAGCATTTTGCAATATAAAATGAGTCTACTCACTGGAAACAAACGTTCAATATTACAACCACTGGTACTTCTTAATTCACCTCTTAATTCACATTATCATTGTCTAAAGGCCAGTTTTACACAATTCGATATATGGAATGTGAGACTTCAGTGAGAAACAGCAATAAATCAGGACCTGCAACAGCTTCACTGTGACACTATTCAAATACTTTTGTTTTCCTGCAAACAAATTCACATACACTTCTACAATGCAACAGTGGCTAAGGTCAATTTGCTTTACCACCCATTCACAACAATAACATGTGGTCTGACTCAGCACAAGCAGCCACACAGCCCAGGCATTCCTGTCACTGACTCCATAGGCAGTGTTTCAACAGCACCCAGTGCTGCGACCACATGGCTTTTTGTAGTTCAAAACCAATGACGTTTTTTCTCGTTTCTCTGAGGGAGATCGCCGTCTCCCCAGCATAGACAGTACGTGAAGGGTATAAAAGCATTTGGTGTTTGTTCTAAACAAGTGGCTACGTGAATGAAGGTATCCAGATTTCTAAATGATACTACACGTGCTTAAACCTTGGTCATCTCGATTGTCAATCTGGTACTGTAATCATCAAACTACTAGCAACACCACCCCCTAATCACTTGAAGTAACCTACCTACCATGTCATATACCTAATTAGGTTGTTCTTTTGCATGTAGCGAGATTGGTGATAACAACCCAGACAACCAGACCTAACCTAATAGAGGAAGTGAGAAATACCTGCAACGTCATGTCTACGAAAGGTGACCTAAAAGTAGGTCAAGGAGCTACGCGATAGTCACGCCACCAACAAGTGGTCACTACCCAACAAATCCAAGTGTCCCCACCAATGCTTGCCAGTATCAAGCAACACAACTAGAATTACGTGTCTTGATCGATTCCAGCAGCACATGCATAAACACAGATGACTGACTTGCAGCAACCTGTTAGATGAGGTCTTCGTTGTATTGTTTACAATAACGTTGTAAATATTGGAACAGTGACTTCAGTGTTGGTGACAGTAAACACTGACCGAGGGGTCGTGTCACCAGTCACAGCTGGCCTCAGTGTCCCTCAGGGTCCCTGTCTTAAATGTCTACCCTGTCCACCCCCTCCCTAACCCCGTCCTCACCTGTTCCTCACTGAGCCCTTCCTCCTGCATCGACTGCTCCAACTTCTTGTACCTGCAATCAACCGCACAGGTAAACAAACAGCTGCGTTCACATGTAAACAACGTTGTAAACAACACACAAACAGTGGTTAAGTTGTTAACATAATCAAGTTATTTATTCCAGCAGGACATCACCTTGTTAATACAGCCACCTTACAAATATGGACACCCTACCAAACAGTCATGTTACGGAAACAAGGCTTGCGAGTATGGGTCAGTTTTGGTCAATCACAGGGATGACCTTAATAGTAAGGTGCCACTGTAATTATACTTATAAGTGTAATAATATATTTTCAGTCATTACATTACATTACATTACATTACATTACATTACATTACATTACATTACATTACATTACATTACATTACATTACATTACATTACATTACATTTGTATTTTTTGTTGTGTTTGCAGCATCACATGACTAACAGCGATAACTCAACACAGCTTCCAGACGACATTCAGCATAACAATTAATCTTGTTACTTGTGTTCACTGAAACACCAGGATCAAAATACAATGATACGATGTCTACAATTCAAAGGAAACCCACTACATCTGGAACCAACATGGCCGACTAGGACCCGCTGTGATGTCACAGTCCCCCCACAGTCCCCAGGTGAAGATGGCCTGGCCTCAGAGTGAGCAGAGGAGCGAGGTGACTGACCTAGAGACTTGAGCCGACAGCTGCTCAGGGTCAGCCATATGAGTGGATGAGGAGGATCAAGTACAGCATGTGATGTGACGGCCTCAACCTGCCTCTGCAGCCACTGTCTGACACAAGCCAGGCTATCTTTGACCGAGGGAGGGAGTGTATAAGCTGTCTTTGACCGCGTAAGCCAGTTCCCAAGTCCCTGACCTATTGAGTCGGGCGCTTTTGCGACTGAAGAGAAGAGTTGCTGCTTAGATACGGCCAAATGTCAATCCAATAAGATTTACCGGTTCCCAAACCTCCTGCTGTGTATCGCTCCCATCTCATCCCAGCAACATAAATAGACCGGCAGTTGCTATGTTTACCCTGACTGAACCATTTATATGGGCAGTGATGTGTGCAAACATAACTCTTTAGGGTTCACGCCCCGTTAGCAAGAGCAGCTGTCATGCCAGTGATGACCAACTGACCAGGCAGAGTGACCAGACACATTCAACTGACCACTGCCACTTCAAGTCGTGAAAATTGGGCCAATGTGCAACAAGCAAGGGGACTGTAAACACAATTGGGGGTCAGTATTAAAAAAAATTCTGTATTACAATGCGAGCCTGCATTACGACGCAGTCTTGCCGGCTGGCCTTTCCCAGGGGGCCACAGTGAAAGGCCAACTGTTGACTGCGGTGGAGCGCGACTGTCTTGTAGCAAAACTGCTCAATTAAATGCAAATTTGTCAGCGGTCGCCACTAGTTCATCACGCAATGTGTCATGTAATGTGCCACATAACACAGCCACATGTTTCTTCTAATTACCATCTATCGTCTGCGCGCATGTGTTGCCGTTTCCTTTACGCAACGGAATCCATTAAACAGTAATAGTAATTACAATGGCGCCACTGCTTCAGAGTGGACGGCTGCTACACACAGAGCAGGATGTTGTTTGTGATGCGCTTTCATGACATGAGCAAGATGCCATCACATATGCAGGGCCACGGTCCCGTGGCCATGTGGGCAACGTGTGTCAATATGGGGCCTCGGTCAACACATCATGGTAATGTAAGTGCCAGAATCGACCCATGGTTTACCAATCAGTGCTGTAACCGGACAACACGATCGCTTCAGTAGTTTTTAATTGAAGAAATTGTTTTCTTAGATGCAAAATCAACAACATTCTCTGTATGGCTTTCTGATATCACTTTCTACTTGCAAGAGTTGAAGACATCTAGTATAATTTATTAAGAAATATATTACGCTGACACATCAAGTAGTATAATTTAGTTTCCTGCTCATGTTGAGAGAAATAAACATGGAGTATAACTGGTGGTTGCTGACAGGCCAGTGGCCAGTATAATAAGTCAATAACCTTGACATAAACGCCTGTTGACTCTCATTACACAACATCTACTTTTAACTGATACACAATATCAGACCTGAAGGCCTCTTTTCAACGAAGCAATGAAAGCATCAGATCAACTGCAAATCACTATCTATTTATTTATACATGTATTTATTTATACGTCTTTCAAACGGGTTGTAATGTATTTATTGTTATGGTTCTTCAGAACTGATTGATACAGATCTTACTGAGAGCTACAGTGATGTATACTAACATATACTAATGGTAACCACACACCATTCAAAGAGGGAGTGGGGTCACATAAAAACATCAATTGCCCAATGGCGCCTCTCAACTGGCAGCCATTGCCACGACTCGAGAGATTTACACCAGATGTCTACCCTATTATTGCTTAATTGCTAGGTTATGTAGCTGTCCAATAACCTTTCTGTGCGGCACAGATAATGCGTCAATCAGAATTCCCAGATCGAGAACAAGTGCCTGGGCTTTGTTTGCTTTGGAAAAAACCAGCGTGATGCTATTATTACACGTGCAGGAAATGTTGCTATCTGCGAAAATACAATTACACACTGAGCCTGACCCAGTTCCACTTATGCAGGGAGCCACCAGGCCAGGCCAGGCCAGGCCAGGCCAGGCCAGGCCAGGCCAGGCCAGGCCAGGCCAGGCCAGGCCAGGCCAGGCCAGGCCAGGCCAGGCCAGGCCAGGCCGCCCAGCCACGGACCAGGACTGGGAGATGGAGGGACACAGATTAAATTGTATGACAGAAATAGATTGCTCTTCACGCTTCACCGCATCCACTAAGTCACCAACCTGAAGAAAACCTTTTTATGACCCCCCAGGCAACTGTTGCCAAACAATGTACAAGCCTTTTATGCAAGACAATTCAGTGACCTGATTTGTCCTGGGTTCACAGGATGTCTATCAGGTTACATAAGTGAGAAGATCCCATCAGAAGGGAGCACTAGTGTGTGGCAAGTCTGTATGCAGGCAGAGCTATCTGAAGCAAGACGTGCTAAACTTGTTGACCTGATAAGGTTGACTGGCGACAAAGAGAAACTGCTGAATCACAGCTTCTGGCCACAGCGAACACCTGAAATGATTCCTTTGTCACGTTTCTTCTGACAGTGGCTGATTAATTACTGTAATTGACATTCACGTGTTTTATTCACACATTGAAATAGAAGCAACACTTTGTTGTTAGAGTAATTAATTTATTTAACATGTAAAAGACGCTGATTCTATTTGTGGGGCAACAAAATATAAATTAACATCATATTGATCTAAATAAAATACAGTTTGTCACGCTGAATGAAACCGTAGAAACAGATGTAAAATCAGAAGTTTTTGTTCAGGTTAAGTTTCTTCCAAATTTTCGTAATGACTTGCACCGTTATAATATTGGACATGAATCTAAGCAATACAACTATAAATACAGCTGACACATAATAGTGACCTGAAACTAGGATTCTATGGCCACTGTCAGATGGGTGATGTAGCATTCTGCCAACCGATCTGCTGATGTCGGTGTTGTATCAACGTCTGGACCGGACTGAGCTACCAGTCTAAGTATGTGGCCGCTCAAGTAGACCTGGTCTATTTCTATGAGGTATTTCCTGGTGCCACTGCCCGGATCAGTTACCCAGTATGTCGACACAGGCGTAGGAGTTTGTTATCTACACCAGACCATGTTACGTGGGAGGACACTAACTGTACATAGGACACTAACTGTACATAGGACACTAACTGTACAGATAAAAAAGGACAGGTCTATACCTATTACCTACACAAAGTGCGTACACACAGATGCACGCCTGTAGGTGCAGATAGCCACACAGCACACACACAGTACGTTACACCGATATACCCATACATACACAGATATCTGCACATAACCCCGGGGTATATATGCATATTCATACAGATGTACATCTTCAATAAACATGATATTGTGACAGGGTTGTAAATCACAGACAATGCATTCAGTGCAACTGAGACAAAGTTCACCGGTGTGATCAGACCTGATGCACCAGTATTCTCCTATTCTCTGCAGTGAAAGTAATACACAAAAGCACCATGCTTATTTAAGTCTTCTAAGCCAGATTAAGCAGGCCAAGTTCAGTCTCATTAACAGGATGTCATGTCACCATCTACAGGAACACAAACATATCTTCATTCGCCTCAATTGCAGGTTGTCTGTTTCACTTCTAAGGAAAAACTCTGATGAGATGAACAGAGACATCAAAGAGCTTCCAGTTGACAGGTTTCACTTGACACTGCCTGGCCTGACTATGTATATCCTGTCATCACATATATGTATGACAGCTGATTAAAGCACACTGGGGGGAGAGAAAGATGTATGGGAAGAGAGACAGATGGGAGGGGAGGAAGAGGGGGAGAGAGAAATAGAGATACTGGTGGAGATAAAGACAGATGTAGGGAAGGAGGGAGAGAAAGTACAGTGATGCAACAGTTGTGTGCTCCAGACATTGCAACTGTCCACTTTACTTCCCGCAGCCTCGACTAAGTGCTCTCAACCATAGCTTTATGTAGAGACCCATCCACCCGTCATTTGAACGGGTAAAAACCGTTGTGGACAGATAGAAATATCGGTGGACGGGCAAAAAAATGAAGGAGCAAAAAATAAAAGGTCTTCCAAAACCATAGATATTGTCAGTTATGCTTCAAAAGTGAGTGTAAATGCTGTGACATGTGTGTTTGTAGTCCATTTTAGGTCATAGGACACATTTAAAGTTTGTAAACTGGCTTAACAGTTAACATCCATGTGTCCACCAAAACATGTGTGACTGACAATAATTTGGTCCTGCATAAAGCCCTGCTCTCAACCGATCCACACATCTCATCTCCGTGAGCCGTGAGCCTGGCGCTGTCATCAGGCAGACTGCCTCACTCGTTGTCAACAACTCGACTATATATCACTGTGTCATGAAATAAATGACACATAAAGTAATCCAAGTGTAAATAATGTGCATATAGGCACAGTAAAACCTGGGCAGTAATGACTTAGTCAATACTGAGTGCCGCTATTGAAAGAAATATCCTGGCGATTCATCTGCATGGCTCAAAGTGACAATTTATTAGCATGGTCAACAGATTATGGTGATAGATCATCAATGACATACATCTTTAGGGAACACAACTGGCCTCGACGGTACACTGGAACGGTAGAATTCTTAGTGGGAAACTGAATGCATAATGTCATCTTAATAGACAGTCTCTTATGCTAGGCACGTTCTCACGGATTCCACGCGGATATATCAAACACCTTTTGTCAGAAAAACTAAGTTGGCAACAACAGATATGGACGAGCACGGCCAGAGAGAAGCTGTGCGTGCTGCTGCTGCTGCTGCTGCTGCTGCTGCTGCTGCCATTCAGAACGAGTCAAGCGTATAAGGTTACAACGTGTCCACGTAAACTGGCAAGGCGTGTCTCTCTGTCATCCGACAACGAGACAAGGTGACAGGAAATATCTGAGGACACTTCCCAGCTGGCCTCTTGATTATGAGTTGGGAGCAGAATACAAAGGTACAAGACTGTACCTTGAACAACACCCTGATTACCATCCTGGAGCCACGGGCGGAATGTTGGACAGCCACACAGGATACATACCCCCACACAGGATACATATCCCCCCACAGAGGATACATACCCCCCCCCACACAGGATACATATCCCCACACACACACACATGACCAAGTACATCTACTACTGCAGCATTTGTGAAGACACGACAGCCGTACAAATGGACACTTGACAAACACATGTATATTGTCAACTGCGTGACAGACCAACCACAAGGACACATCTGACACGAGTGATACATTTTTGTGTGATGCCTATGACTCCATTGTAAACATTTGCTTCACATCTAACTGAGATATAATCATATTGTGTCTGCTAGAATTAACATATTATGTTTGCTAGACCTCTCCATTTGTCACTTGCAATTAACACTATGTCTCCCAAACTCACCACATATCACCTGCATGTAACCCTCCACCTCCCAGACTCCACCATATGTCACTGCATTTAACCACGTCCCTTAAAATAAACTACGCCGGCTAAATATCACCTCTCTTATCACCGATAGGAAGTTAATATTTCAACGACCAATTAAACACAAACAAATCTGATCGTAATTATTCCACACATCAAATTGAATTGAACAGAAAATCTGCCTGTGTCGTTGACACATATGTAGATCACTAGGTCGACCAATATCAGCAAAACCAAGCAGAGCAGACGAGAGTGATGCATTCACACACACAGACAATAACGTTGTTTGTTGTACTTGCTACAAGTAACACAGCAGGTCAGTCGGACACTGTCAAACAACAACGCAGCAAGACTGAGCCACTGCTGCAATAAATATGTTTAGAACTTTTTGGTTCACTTTATATATATATTTATATATATATATATATATATATATAAATCAGTCACCATTTTGTACCTGTTGGCATGAATAATACGCCCTGGGCTATGATGTTTAAAGGAATAATAAACCAGGGTTACCAAGGCAAACATTGTAAGAAACAACACCCGTTGTCAACGATTCAACCATGATAGGCACGGCAGGTACGATGAGAATTTTCACAGAACTTGACAGCATGAGACAGCAACAAAAAACCATATGAAGCAAGCCACTGAAGTGAGCCATGTGCAGGAATTACTTCAGTGATTCATGAGTGAGCGAAACACATGTATGATGCGAGCCCAAGTCAGACAACTTACACCTTCTGCTGCACGGGACGGACGGATCAAACACTTGCACATCGTAATGGGATCTGCACAGATCTGTTCTTGTCAAAGTCAGGTGCGACCAGAGCCACATCTAAACCTCATTCAGTGTGTCTGTGTGTGGTCTGATGCTACCAGTGCAGTCAACACATACATTCAGCATGGTAGCCAGTCCACCGCACAGTTCAAGGCACTTTACACTACACTTTACTCTCTGGCAGACATGTTCATTCGACCACTATCTTGACTTCTCTGGCCATGTTGAAATTAATGTGGAAAGACCATTCACGCACAACCATCAATTCACCCACCATAGTCTATTGCCAGGTATATATTCATACAGCAATGTGGATAGAAAGAAGTAGAAACAGGGATTAAAACCAGCAACCTCTTGACTGATAGACCAGAGCCCAACCATCTCACCACTGCACCCTGCCAGTGTCACTGGTCCATGTCACCACTGCACCCTGCCAGTGTCACTGGTCCATGTCACCACTGCACTCTGCCAGTGTCATTGGTCCATGTCACCACTGCACCCTGCCAGTGTCATTGGTCCATGTCACCACTGCACCCTGCCAGTGTCACTGGTCCATGTCACCACTGCACTCTGCCAGTGTCATTGGTCCATGTCACCACTGCACCCTACCAGTGTCATTGGTCCATGTCACCACTGCACCCTGCCAGTGTCATTGGTCCATGTCACCACTGCACCCTGCCAGTGTCACTGGTTCATGTCACCACTGCACCCTGCCAGTGTCATTGGTCCATGTCACCACTGCACCCTGCCAGTGTCACTGGTCCATGTCACAACTGCACCCTGCCAGTGTCATTGGTCCATGTCACCACTGCACCCTGCCAGTGTCACTGGTCCATGTCACCACTGCACCCTGCCAGTGTCACTGGTCCGTGTCACAACTGCACCCTGCCAGTGTCATTGGTCCATGTCACCACTGCACCCTGCCAGTGTCACTGGTCCATGTCGCCACTGCATCCTGCCAGTGTCACTGGTTCATGTCACCACTGCACCCTGCCAGTGTCATTGGTCCATGTAGCCACTGCACTCTGCCAGTGTCACTGGTCCATGTCACAACTGCACACTGCCAGTGTCATTGGTCCATGTCACTACTGCACTCTGCCAGTGTCACTGGTTCATGTCACCACTGCACCCTGCCAGTGTCATTGGTCCATGTAGCCACTGCACTCTGCCAGTGTCACTGGTCCATGTCACTACTGCACTCTGCCAGTGTCATTGGTCCATGTCACCACTGCACCCTGCCAGTGTCACTGGTCCATGTCACAAAGTTCTGCATCTATTTAACCAGAAAGAAAGACGACTAATCTACATATACTAATCACAATAAGAGGTTTGTTTTGCCATTTTAAACCAATTAATTAAAAATAAATAAGTAAGTCAAGTAATAAAGCAAGTACTAATAAAAACCCAATAAAACTGTATTAATTAAAACAAAACGGATTAAAAAAGACACTGTTCGTAGATCCGACATTATGCACTAAAAAAGCTCGGCAAGAGCAATCTTGTAATCTGAGTGTTCCATGTGTAGCCGAGTGCCCGGGGCCCACATTGCAGGCAGGAAACACTTGTATCCCCACTGCAATACTACCCCGTCGTATCAACCTAATGGCTACCTCCGAGAGCGAGTGCGCTGTTATGTCACATGACACTGCTGACAGAAGTGTGTGTACCTCTGCTGTTATCCCCGGCTGCAGTCCACCGTGGTCTGAGTGCACCACGACAGGAAACGGATTCATCCAAATGGATGTTTTCGTTGGCAACTGAAGGCGAACAAGACACATTTCACCACACGTGTAATTTCCCATGAGGACGGGAACACCGGGACGTCCCAGAGCGGGGTCCCAGTGACCACCCTCTACATGCGTGTAGTTAATTGAGGCTGGAGGTGATAACGCACCAACATACAGAAGCAATCGACACATGTGCCCGTCGATTATGACCAGTAAAGTAGCGCAACTGACGACCATAACCAACATTTATTCTCTTCCTCAGTCGTTATATGGCAGCCTAACGAGTCACCAACTGACAACCCACTGTGGCAGCTGTGTGATCTAACATCTTTACCTCATTGCAGAATGTTACGAGCATTCTCACAGACGTATTGATATTATTCACATTCCGATCGTTACCTCTGCTACGAGTTAAGAAAGACATCCATAACATGCAAACAGACAAATGATTTAAACAAATTTTATTCTGAAGTATGTTGTCTACGTCGACAAAAATATTTCGGAAAACGTTTTTATTGTTCTAATTATTTCGCACTGACACACACAATGATACACGCACTGATACATGTAATAACACTTAAAAAACAAATAACACACAAAACATAACACACGAACGAACGCATGCACACACGCACACACGCACACACACATAGTGACGATCCACACTGACGAAGAAAGTATTGTAACTAAAGAAGCATCAATGAGGTGGGGGTTGTCCGTTGATCACAACAACCTTGTCCACTTGCCGTCCACAGGGAGTAGCCTGACTAGCTTCAGGCCCTGAGCTGGACATGGCAGTGGCAATAGCTACCTGTGAGCATTGACAACAAAAGGCTGCCCCAGGAGACATAGACAGAGAGATGCACTCTACAATCTGACAGCAGCATCTGTTGCTACAGACTCCCCCTCCCCTCCCCTCCCCGGCTCAGCTTTGTGTTTAATGGTGCAGTCCACACGCTGCGTGAATCTTCAAGTGCCGCAGATAAGCCTCGGAGAGTGCTTCACCTGGTTGGCTGGTCGTCTAGAAATTGCACTGCACCGAATCAATGCCGAGATTGATGGCGACAGCAGACATGTCAATGCATATTGCATCATGGCAACGACCTCCGATGAATGGCTGGTCGATCCACTTGACAACTGCCTCTTGCACACACACAACTCGCAGAAATTAATGATCCATGGTCGCATTAATGATCTGCAGTGTGTGTACTAGTTCTTCTAGGAATTAGGCTGGTCATCGCGACGTTGCGAATCTTGAGTGAGAACGTAGATTAGCAGGATCTGGTCGTGTAATCCAGTTGTGGATGCAATCTCCATTATGAGCACCTGTAATCTACTTATCATCTAATGTTAACGGGTCTGTAATCTAATTCATCAAAATAAATGTATTTCCATTAGTTTGCTTACTTACTTCCCAGTAATTTACTGGTGTCGATAACCACATCATGCACTGAAGCTTTACATCAGCAGTGTTTACCTTTGGTTGTCATGGTTACCACGGTGTCACCATGTGATCGGCCACCATCTAGCGAGCGTGTATGATTATTGTATTAAGTTACACAACACACAGACTAGTGTAAACCGGTCATGTCCCAACACAAGACAGCCGTGTTACTGGACAGGTGGCTAGTGATACTGTCAACACAGGCAGTGAACTTGTATGGACAGACTAGTTGCTGGTTTGACGCTTCATCTTGATGTATTGATCCCTATAAGGCGGGTCACAGCTAGAAAGGTGTTCAAAATAAAGACATTACAAAAATGAAGAAACACAAAAACACGGATATATAAACAAACAGTGCACTATAGTGCCTATGTTTGTTTGTTAGCCTTAGAGGATGTGGATGCCGCTGAAGGCTTACATTTCCCAGATATGACATTGTCAGCACTGTCACTAAGAGTTTTAAGCATGCATTGTGCATAATACTCTCTCTCTCTCTCTCTCTCTCTCTCTCTCTCTCTCTCTCTCTCTCTCTCTCTCTCTCTCTCTCTCTCTCTCTCTCTCTCTCTCTCTCTCTCTCTCTCTCTCTCTCTCTCTCTCTCTCTCTCTCTCTCTCTCTCTCTCTCTCTCTCTCTCTCTCTCTCTCCTCTCTCTCTCTCTCTCTCTCTCTCTCTCTCTCTCTCTCTCTCTCTCTCTCTCTCTCTCTCTCTCTCTCTCTCTCTCTCTCTCTCTCTCTCTCTCTCTTTCTCTCTCCTCTCTCTCCTTACCATTGCTACCTTTACTCACTGTCAAAGTCATGTCAACAGGTCACTACTAACTGAATATCTCTGTCTAGTTGAAACTGTCTCCAGGACATATCTTCATAAAAAGTTCTGTTTTTAAAGTTTATGAACTGTACTTCCATCTCTGTAACTACCCGTACGTATACACAATAAAATAAACTGTCGTAATAGATAACTAGAGCACAGCTAACGAACACTTTGCTTCTGTTGATACGAGTTGCATAAAACATCTTCATTCTTCAAGGTCATGAACAAACTTCAACAAAGTGTTGACAAAACAAGAATGTTGACAAATCAACTTGGTTTTCCTTGAATCACAACTCACGGCCTACTATTATAAGCATTAATATCACCATATATTCATCATAACAATTTCCAGTATTTGTGAAATTACTTAGTGCTCTGTGCATGTATGTAGTGGGTACTATGCATACATTGGCAGGATTTTGCAGACATTCGCAAACATGCCTGTGTGTCAAACACTTATGCTTATCTTCCTGGACTCTCCTTATCTTGTCATATTCTCCTTATATCTTTAATATGAGATGTCTGGTTGACTTGAGGAAGGAGTAGATCAAATTAGACTTGTGACTCACCAGTCGTGACTGAGATCTCCCCACCCAGACAGCTACACCCCATTAGCAGGGTTTTATGGCTACCCCTCACAAACACTTGAAACCATTTCATGAAGTCCACACTCACATAAACAGTTGTGCAAATTGACCAGCTGTACAAGTACGCATGATTATAGTATCCAGGAATTACCCGAAACATTTGGGCAGTCCAGAAAAAGGATTTGTTATTAACTTAGTAATACAATTTTGTTGCCGTCCCAAAGAGATACACATGCAAGTACCACATTTGACAGTGGTTGTAAGTCAGTGTTGACAGAACTGAGGCACCTAGCAACCGTAGACAATCATAAAATCAACATAAACACTGTCAGATAAGACCAGCCGCACAATGATGACACAATTGCAATGCAACCACACCCACAACAGATGCAGGTGTAGCCATGCACAGCAACACTGTTGCCATGTTTGGCACCTTTCATGTACACTGACACCGTCGTAACCAAGCACTCCATTCTCAACACCCAAATGATTACAGACAGTCAACCAGTGTCCAAGTGTCACGATTGTGATGGTCCCTGTTCATTTGAATGCACAACAGACGCTGTTTTGACGTGATAACAGCATTCGCACACGCCCAAACAGGCCATGATGGGGGATGGAATATGTAAACAGCAAGGTGATCCTGCCGGCAGGTGACATGGGCACCACGAAGGATGCATCAAACATGTCCGAGCAGCCAGAGGTGGTCAACTAAATGACTTGCATTAGTTGTAGTAGCAGTGTAGGGAAGCAGTGAGTAGCTGCTTCGTGATTCTGTGACACAAACTGCACTGACGCAACAGAACTCTAAATGAACATAAATAACAGTAGACGATGGTGGGTCTGCCCTGTGTGACATGCAGGCCTGGTGACATGTATGATAGTAGTTGAGTGAATTCATGTGACTGCCTGACACGTATGACAGTTCATCCACGTGACTGCCTTACATGCATGACAGTAGATGACAGTAGTTCCATGTGACCTGATTTGTATGACAGAGGGCTTGTGCGACTTCCTGACATAGATGACAGTAGATGACAGCGAACCCACTGACATGTATGACTGTAGTTCTACAATAGACCCACATGACATAATAACATGTGCCAGTGGATCCGGGTGGCTACCTGGCATAAGTGTTCCTGTTTTTGCAAGACCGACAGATGGCAGCAAAGACCTTCTAAACAAACCGTATGTGACATGAATCAGTCACATGATACATCACATCACAGGCTTTTTTTCACAGCGAATGTCAGACCACTCAATGACTGTGTGTCTCTTTTTCAAACTATTAGTCAAGTGAACTCTTCCTGTTTCCGTACTTATGGATCATACATTTACCCCTGTCTCAGACCCCATCATATATCCCTATGCCAGCTACTTGGTTAACCACAACTCTCCCTCTTGTCTCTGGTTAACCACAACCCCTTTGGTTAACCACAACCCACTCTCTTGTTTCAAACTCCCAAGAGTTACCCATTGCCCCCCCCCCCCTGTTGGCTAGGCACTTGTTACCCTGGGTTGAGGTGGGGTGGGGTTGAGGAATTGTGAATTGACAAGCGTCATCAATGAGTGTTGTGGTAGAGTTAGTGGTGTCAGTCAGAGATTGGGGTCAATGAATGGAACAAAGGAATTGAGTCAATGACAAATGATGCCAAGGGATGGGTTCAATGGGAGGAGTCAATGTCACAAGGAGTGAAGACCAAGTCAATGTCACAAGGAGTGAAGTTAATGTCACAAAGAGTGGCGTGACTGCGACTGAAGCCAAGGCGTCTAGCGCACTCTTTCTACAGGTGGCAAGCTAACAGGAAGTTTAAGTGTCTGAATCAAGTCTCTCCGCCTGAATCAAGTTCCTCCGTCAGTCTAAGAAAGCCGCGTCTGGGCAGACATGCTTGAGTGCACAGTCATTGACCCTAAACATCAGGAGATGTTACCATTGGCGACAGAGCTCTGGGTGAGATCACTCTACACGATGACTCGAGGCTATATCGAAGACAAACACGCTCGAGGAATCGCTGCAAATAGCCGCAGACGCCCGAAGGCAACAATAGCAGGCCTCGGTAAATAAAGGAAGCTACATCAACATGCGGCAACTAAGTGGCACTGTGGTAGTTCTTATTGCCGACTGTGACAACACGACCCAAGATTTGCGCCTAACGCGATCATATCACTTTACAAATTAGAATGTTATCGGAGTCGTGTTGTAATGGGTAAACCACAAACCACCCTGTTATTGCTAGTCACCCAACCCCCGTGGATAAAATTGTCCTAGACTTCTTTCACCGTATACCCATGGTGAGGCTAGCCTCCATTCTGGTTCTCAGTTTCTGTTTTCTTTTTCTTTCCGTCACTGCTCCTGCACTGCAGTCTCTACCAATGGTCTCCATTCCCCTCTCTCATTCTCCACTCCTCTAACAATCCCTCCTAATCTCCGATCCAGTAATATCCTGTAACTTACAATGTAATCCCCACTTGTTCAACCGACAAAGTTACAGGACATTACACACATCCGGCAACTAACTTTAGGCGTGAGCTTTCGCATTACACAACAACCAACCTTGAGCACTGTGTTAAAGCTAATTCGATCTTGTCGCAGGTTTCAAAGTCACCAGCGGAAGGGAACCGAGTGCACCTAACAACCACGGAACCCAACTAATCCCCATCCATCACGCGCACAAGGCTAAATGACAAAGCATGCAGATGTTTTCTATAAATACACACCCATAACTACGGAGCTGTCTATGAACGATCCGCTCAGGATGTCGATGCCATCGATTTCCCCCACCGAGCAATTCACAATAACACGAGCAGGTTGACTGCGCTGCCCTTAGACTGCCCCACCAGACACCTGTCAAACCACTTCACCTCCACGCACCAAATGACAACACCCATGTAGTTGACTGTGACAACCAATGTACGCAGAACGTGATAAAGAATTCTGCAATGCATTAAATATGACCTGCACATTCCATGGGGATAATGCTGATGCAACAGGCGACCCCCAAGTTTAGGTCTGCAACCTCTCCTGTAGAGATTCCTGCTTAAAGTTATCTACTGGATGTTTGGATATACGCATGAATGATGCCCTTCTCTCCAAGTCAACCCTACCAACTAAGCACCATATGATTGATGCCCTGAGTAACTGCCACCCTCACCAACTACCCCTAATATGACTGATTTCCTGAGTAATTATCCCCAAACCCCCATCCCCAAACCCCCATCTGACTTCCCCCATGTCACTTCATTGAATCACTCACTACAAGGGCCTTTTTGAGTACAACATGACAAGTCATTTCTTTTTGCAACCAGTGTTTGTCCACACTCGCAGCGATCTATGCTTATTGCTAGCTGACTACTCCATCTTCAGCTGATTACCAGGAATCTCAGCTCCACGTTATCGGCCGGAGCCACTGACTTTGATCTCCCTGACAGTCTTCAAATGGCAAACACATGATCTAATGATTACGTAGAATTCACACGGACACGATGAAACCTAACCAGACTGCCAGTGCCAGGTGAACTGTCAACACAGGGTAGATCATGCAGGCTCAGACTGAGAACAACTGTTGAGCACGAGAGCTTTTAGTGTCTGTGTAGACTGACCACTGCACTGACCATATGAATGACCGGGCTGACCATGCAACTAACCATAAAACTGACTGCACCACTTGCTGTAAAACTGAGAGCAAGGCTAACCATGTGACAAAGAACGGATCCTGAGACTGACCACTGCACTGACCACCGACTGACCTGTGTTCTCGCTCCTCATGCTGGGCCACCAGGTTGCTGTAGAAGTTCTCGAGGGACAGTTTCAGCTTGGTCACCTTGTCTGCCGTGTGGCTGCTCACTTGCAGGTGCTCACCCACTGTTGCCATCTTCGACCGGACACCCTGCAACAACAGCAACAGTCAGCAACAACCAACAACACACAGGGACACGTGGCTACAACAACCCTGGTCAAAACACTTGTGGATACCCTGCAACAACCAGAATAAGCAACAATCGATAACACTCAGGAAGACAGGGACACTTGCAACAACAACACTTGCAGATGCAGCAACAACCCCGTCAGCTACATCCGACAACACTCAGGTATTTGCTGCAACAACACCTGATGTCAGCAACAACTTAAAACATTTATGGATGCTCCGCAGCAATAACAACAAATCAGCAACAACCGTTAATTTTTATCGTTCAAGCCTAAGTTAGATTAGCTTGTGATTTAAACCCTTGCATCAACCGCAGCATTCAAGCAACCAACAAATGCTCTACTCAACAATCAAACCCACTGGTTGTTACAATACTGCCTTGCAAATATATTCAGTGTAACTGGTTACATTACCTGGTGTAACTAGCGAGTGGTTACACTGACTTACATAAGGAACCACAGTACCACACCAAGTAGCACATGTAGTGTGAACTGCTGCTGAAGCTACCGCTGAAGCTACCGTTGCTAGACGTCACAGCTGCGTCGGTAACTATGGTGCTGTGGTGTCTCAAACCAGCTCCACAAACACAGTGACATTAGGAAGCATAAGTGACTGTTGATGCACTCGGCACCGCACCGAGTGTAGACACACTACAACTGCAGCTCAAGTAACACGGCTTCACGTTGAAAGGCAGCCTACCCAGCCTGTCACCTACAAGTGAAGTGTGTGCCAACGAGGCATAGGACCCCCAAACTAGACCCTACAACGGGACCACGACTTTGACATAATCAAACCAATCAGTGGTAGCTACACAAACAATGTATTTTTTCCATTGTAAAATTCTACATGACAATTGTAACACTAACAGGCCAGTTGATTTTTGGTAGTACAGCTGTATATATACTGTCACAATTGATCTTCCCTTTTAACAGTTTCCATAAATGACATACACCGTGTATATGCAGGATCATATTGTTTTATTTTGCCAATCATCACCATTGCGTGCCTGGAAATTTGATGATAGATACCGGGATTAAGGAGCAGGGACAAACTATCCAAATGTGTCTCTCTGCATTGGTCTATGCACAGATGTGAGATGGCGGTGTCAGAAGAGATGAGAGGTGAGTCAGGTGACAGCACCCATATCACTTCAAATATTCTCACGCCTGCAATTAATACACTTCTCATGTTCACAACACAGGTGCATGCTGCTTTACATAGCGCACACACCGTGATGATATATACCCAGGTATATATATATATATATATATATATATACAAGATGTTTACTTACACCTAGATAAGATGAAACCACACCTGGTCACCTCCACTGACCACTGCCCCCATTGACACCTGTCACTACCCTCCACCCCGCCCCAGTCCTGGATAAAGTGAAACTAGAACGAGAGGAAGACGGCACTACCAAGATCACACCGATTTAAGACACTGCACACAGAAATCGACACGATCGGTTTAGCGGGGCAAACCTACTCAGCTGCCCAGGATTAAGGCGAGAGTCGTTAATAGAAACGCTGTCTGCTGTTTACATTTCGGATTCTGTGGCAGCTGATCAGTGGATTACGGCAAGCTGAGAGCTGGAGATGCACGTAGCCCTATCACTGGCACTCCACGACATTGAGTAGGCCAAGGCCTCTCGACACGGCCAACCTTTATTCTTTACACTTGGTACACATACACGCCACCTGGATAATTCTAATGCGCAGCAAAGCACGTGTCGACTAATCAGTACTAATAGTCGTACAAATGTCACATGCAATTTGTTTTCACAGTTCACACAGACTGGATTGTTTTAACATCAGTTAACATATTTATATGTTCCGACTTATAATTTATTAATCTGTGAAGTGAAGTTACTTAGATGTTTCGACCGCACATTAAAATCAGTGACATCCTCTTTAAACAGTATGGCACACTATGATACGTTTGGTGCATTGCAGTGGTGCCTAGTGCTGATTACGACACAGGGGTAAACACATTTAAGGCACCCCCTGAGTTCACAGCAGTGCGCCTGCCACCAGGCCAGTGTCCATATGTTCTCAGATAACTCACTGTGTAAAAAACACCTTGAGAAGGATTCCAAATGGTCCAGTAATGCAGGCTCATATTACCAAAGCTGTCTCCAGCCCACCTCCTCCGGCTAGACAGGGCAAACAGTCTTAGTGCCTTTTCTAGAAGACATGGCATGGTGAGGTTGACAAAACTGCTCAAGTTTTGAAACATCAGGGTAAACACCACATCAATATGTTTTAATTTAACCACAAAATATATATGTCCACTTACCAATTCACTACGTTGTACTGTGTCCACAACTGATTGAACATTCGTATTCGATTACAAGTGCTCGCCTACATGTGTTATTGCCAGATCCGACAGCAGTAATGAAACGTCAAGTCTCTAGCCATATCCTACGCCATGGTTATGACACAAGCAGTCACAGAGTGCAGGGCTAGTTACAAAAGCTTACAACAGGACAACAGGTTTGTTGACAACAGCCATGACGCGGCCACTCAAATAAATCCTGACTCACTCAGTGAGCCAACAACTACCGGGTAGTGGCCACATTATGTGGCCTTTTTGTCACAATTACTCTGAAATACTGCATGTGTGACCTACATGACAAACTATACTTATGGATCAGTTACACATTGTCCGCATTAAAAAGCAAGTGTTTTTACAGAAATATACACACGTTTACAGAACAGTGCAACGATCGCAAATGTAAAAAGACCTGAAGCTAGGTTTAAAATTGTATGGGCCAACTGGGGCTAAGCCAGAGACCTGTCTACCTGTCTATAACACAGGCCGGGACTGATAATTACTTTTAATTAATAGTTAAAACTGAGGGAGCTTAGTGAGCCACCTGGCTACTAAGTATTAATCCCAAGTCTAGGGGCCTACATTAATGACTATCGTTGGCATAATGGATATGAAACAAATCCTGAAAATGGATGAGTATTAATGACATAACTGGTTCAAATGGCATTTGTTTGTGATGTTATAAATACAAGAGTTTACACACAGTTTGAATCAGCACAGATGGGTTCCCAAGGTAAGGTATGGCACATGGTGCACTAAAATTTTGTCTGAGAACCAGGAAGTGATAATGTACTAATACACACCTGTACAGTGGCAGTAGTACTGCTCAGACTTGCATGGACCTGTTGCAGACGAATAACAACCTGTCTTCGAAACACACGTTTACCAAAATAAGAAGCCATTTATCTGCACGGAAAACTAATTATGGAAACTTCATAATTAATTTATGTCCATCAAAAATAATTAGTTAATATGTAAACAAACACCAGCAATGTCAATTGGCCACCAAAAATTGCAAAACTTGTAGCAAACTAAATTGACTAAAAATAGAGTAGGAAAAAAATTGCTTTCCAACCGTTCACAGCCCAGTCAATCAATAAGCAAAATGTAATTTCTATCTGCGTCATATGAGCTACATAACTGGCATGCCACCGACTATGTTCTAGTAGCTACGTCACTGTCTGGCAATGGATGGCACTGATCACAACAGACGTCTAATTTCATGGACACAACTCATTAAAACAGCATGTACATGTGTGAAAATTACACAATTAAATTAACGTAAGGAATCACACATCTTGGGCTATACTACTATTATTTATATTATATTTAATTAAATTTAATTAAACCTATCAAAGTTTAGTTATGCACTTGACCATTGTGCTCACCATTGAGATGACTCTTTCGGTTAATTCCCTCTGCCTGCTGTTACCCCAAGGGGATATGAGTTGATCCAAGCCATAGGACCAGACTATAGCTTTATGCAGAGACCCGTCCACCTGTCATTTGGACAGGTAAACCTGTTGTCGACGGGTAGAAATATGGGTAAAAAAATAAAGGAGGAAAAGTCTTCCCAAACCATAGATATTGTCAGTTGCCTTAAAAGTGATTGTAATTGTAAATGGTGTCACGTGTGTTTGTAGTCCATTTCAGATCATCAAACACATTTGAAAGTTTGTAAACTAGCTGAACAGTTAACATCCATGTGTCCACCAAAACACGTGTGACTGGCAAAATTTTGGTTCTGCACAAAGCCCTAGGCCAGACAAACGTGAGACAGTTCAGGTGACAGCGAGGCAACTGTCACACCATACAGTGGCATGAAGGCCTTACTCATGATAGGATTAGCAACTCGAATATCAAAGTGGCCAGTGAATATGCGGGAAGGCAGCTCATAATTCCATCTACACACCTCCATTGTGGCAGCTGTCATATAATTGCATTGCCTCGGCGCTCGCATTGCCTAGCAGCGCATTCTGATTGCGCACACCAGGAAATGCCACCGGAGTCTGCCACGAGACAGATAGATCATGAACCGATTGCCAAATCAATCTCGCGGCATTTGGCGGATCCCGTGAGGAATAAGTCGGCATCTACCTCAGAGAAATGGCTGTGTTCTCCACCTATCTGGGCTGTCACGATTGCCAACTTTTTATGAGTGTTTGTAGAATCTGAAGTGTGCACCGTTGACACAGCTGTGCTGCCAGGTACCTGGCCATGACAGTTGTAGGAGAGGACCAACTAGCCTGAGATAGGAGCATGACTTAGTGACAGCTTTACCCAAACACTGCTGTGTCACTGACGACTTCCACAGAACTTCAGCTACACTAAAATGGCAACAGTGAAATTATACTAGCACTAGGTTCAACACTGTAAAGCCCAAATAATACATGTACACTTTCTAGGACAACAATGCCAATATACCTCTCTTTGTTATTGTTCTGGTGTTGTTTACCCCATACCACTTTACCAGCATTATCATCGGGGTTCACCTGTTGTGACCTCACAAACTGACCATCTACGTAACTACTTGGGACAACCTCTCAGGTGAAGACCCGTTATGACAGACCTCAACTGACCCTCTCTAAGGACCCGGTAATCACGTAGCCACTGATGGCATTGGCGCTGATCAACTTACAGGAATGTATAGAACTGCCGAGGGTGAAGTTGTGGCGCTAGGCACAAGAGCAATCTTGCCTCTCAATGGATGTAATCACATTGGTCAGTTGACCTAATGAGATCAGGGAGAAACAGGAGGGAACAAAGGAAGTGGCCTGCCAAGTTGTTCATGTTGAGCTGACACTATTGGTTTGGTCACAAGACTAGTCCATTCACGCTCACAATGGGGGCTCTCCTGTCCTGATGCTAGGGCCAGGGTTCAGGGGTTTATAGCTGACCACTAAGTCATTCAGGTGCAACAGGCTATGTGTGTCAAACCACAGCTGACTTCCTGCTCTTAAAACATGCCACTCAGTTCACTGATTTTCTTGTAATTAATCAACCTAACAAAGCGCTGAGGAGGAGCAAAGTTATCAAACCTGACAGCTTTCATCACTGGTAATGACAGCACTCTGCATGATGTGTGTATGTACATTGTGTATTAATGTATCAGATCAAATACAAACAGACAGAATGTGAACTGAAGTTCTATATGCTACCACAGATAATTGTTATGAGTGGAATAAGAAAACACTTATTATTTTAAATTATAACAACTGTATTTTTCTCAAATACTGAGGACAGCAGCCTAAATGTACGTGCAGTACGAGTTGATTTCATAGATCTGCTCTCAAGTGGCAGTCAATACTTTTTGCCATATGTCATAAGTCACCCACATTGGATCACTGCTGTTGGAATCAGTCATTTTGCGGTCCACAATGTTAGAAGAATCCGGATAAATAAGATTGATGGATCATATCACCAATACACCATGACCGACAGAGATGACTGAATGCACTTGCGAGGGACTCAAACCAAAAACATCTGAATAAGTCAGTGTTACCAAAGCATCAGCCAGTGTCAGTGACTTTTTCTCCACAACGACAAGTTGAACTGATTTATTGGAGAAGATAAACACACTGAGTGGGTGTGTTTACACCCATGCAGAAGGATGAATGGTCTGCAAAGATACAGTGGAGCCCAGTATGATACTGGATGTACAACTCAGACTGCAGACTCCTGCTACCATGGCCACAAGTCGCAGGGACGCTGTGTCACTCTGCTCTGCTGTTATTTAGGGAACTTGTGTCGGTAGGTTTTTAATTCCAAGCGATGTTGACTGAATGATAAAGCGCACTACACAAGCGGCAGCAGAAACGACAGCATAAAAATGTCAAGCACAAACAATTACTAAACCAACAGTTTAACTCCACAAAAACACATTTTTAGAATGATGTAACTATTTTTGTATCTCTTCTTTTCTAAGATATGAATCTTACAATCACTTGTACTTCATTTTAAAGATTCCATTTGAACAGCATTCATTAGGTACTGCCTGCTTCCCTTCTGACTAAATGTCCTTTAACACACGCGTATAAGTGTAAACAAGTGTATCCATGGTACATAATGCTGACCTTTTCCTGGATCAAGGCCAAAAGTTGGAGAATTCACATGACTGAATCTGACAGTTATTAGATAATAGTATATTATGCAAAGCATTTCTAAAGACAAACAATAGCTGGAAAGTGTCATTTGTGTTACTTTATTTTTTTCATGGAATGCCACATTAGCACTGATGTATGCAATGCAACATACACTGATGTATGCAATGCAACATACAAATATATATATATTATATATATGAAGCTCTAGTAGTTAAGGTCTGTTATATCCAGTAATAATCAGAAAGCCTAACAATGTACATAAACCAATAATTTAATCATGATTTCTATCAAGATTAAATGCATAAGTAATCATAACGATTCTGATAAATTTTTATTAAAATCAATTTCATTTGTGATGCAGTCAGCCCATGTGTGATTACTCAGATAACATAAATAGTACTGCTGTGTTGCTGAACAATAGACTTAGTTATAAGACATTCAGTGTTCAACAATAGGACCTGGCCTGGTCTATTAAGCCCTGGTTTGTTTTGTTGACATGCTGTGCCTTAGAGCCATGTAAGCCCTGGGGTTTCGATTTGGTTTACTCCGGTCAATAAGTGGCACTACTTCCATTAAAGCAACATTGAAACCATGCTTTTTATACTCTCAAGTTGATGTTTGGTCATTATGGGTTGATGTAATCAACAAGGTGGGTCAGACATGTTATTAACCAGCTGGTGGTGTCCTGATAGTATATACATGTACACTGTATTGACAGACGCTATGGTTTTCTCTATCAAATAAATGCCAGGCATATCAACACGCATGCTTTCAGCTCTTTTGATAGCACATAAACAGGTTAGTTTGTGTGCCAAACTATTAATTCTCGTGAAAAATAAAGACCAACTTTAATGCCTCCTTTATCTTGGTGTGATATTCTTAGATAATTGAATTTCAGTAATGCAGATTTATGTGACTTTGTTCCTCCAAGACTCTGTGATGGCATGTCAACCCCCAATTTATTAGTGGTGAACCAACTCACAATCAATCATGCTTGACCCACTAGTGATTAGTAATCATGAGACCAACAGTCAATCTCAGAATTCAAACTCTGTCAGCTTTTGTGAACAGTTATGGTTGTAAATTAAATCAACTATAAACTGCTAATAAATTCATTACAATCATATTGTCACAAGTTCTCTAGTTGTGTACCTAATTTAGTATGTACACATGCTGAATGGATCAACCAAGTTATAAGATTGAGGTGCGGCTTATACAATGCTTGCTTCAGCCTAACTATGAATTATTTAGATTATAATGTGAATGACTCAACACACAGCTAGCCCCTAAGCGCGTAACAGTCTATGACTCCATGTCAATAATAGAGTCTACTTACACCAGTCACAATCTACCAGAATGCCATATAACATCCTGTAACAGGAATGAATTTTAAAGCCATGCACTAATGTGATGTCTGTCTACCACATCCTCCACTTTTAGGAAAATGAATCACTAGAAAACCAGGTTTCACTCTGTGGTATTATGGCATCCAGGACTGAGCCTTCCCATGGTATAAGTCAAGTGAAAAGCATTCTTTGAGAAAGCACATCAACATGTTGTATATAGTTATATGTTTAATACACAAACTATCCTGATCCAGGAAATGACACACTTCACTCGTTACCAGGATATGAGATTTATCTAATAAAAATTCAACAACATTCACAGATACAATAACAACACCCGAAAGCAACTTGAAACATCTCTGTTAACCGACAGCTGCTTGTTGACAGTGCCTTAAAACTAGCATCATAGCCTGATCAGATGTAGCTTGGACATTGACAAATTTTGTAGGAAACTACTAAGCCTGGCCCTAGAGCAAGGCTAAACGATACCACGCTCTTAACAAAATTAATCTGAATCATGACACCCAGACCCCAATCAGCTCGTGAATAGGAACTTGAGCACTCCACAGATTCACAACCATTGAAAGAGTCTGACACCCCTTCCTTGAGCATAATTTACGAAACAAATACAAAAAGATGCATATCCAATAATGGCAATGCAAGACAACGCAAATCACAACTGAGTGAAACCGACTTTGAAAGTCAAACTCAAAGATGTACCAAGAAAGGAAACAGAAAAGTACAATTTTTTTATACAATAACAAGTTTGCATGTGATGTCCATGGTACATACGATTGACAACCTACTACCTGCGAAAATGGCTATGCTACAGATACGGTCTATCATGGTCAAGATTACAGGCAGAGTTGTCTAGACTAGATTCCGTACTAACAATTATCATATGAATTATTAAAATAACATGACAAACTGCAAACGTCCGAAGATTAATATCACAGTAAATGTAACATTTAAACTTGACATATCGACTTGATACAATGAGAATTCCACAATGGCTTAATACATGTGCACATATGAATCACCACCGAAAATCGGAGGCCATGCGTGCGTAAGATTCAGTCAGATTCAATAATTCACTGTTTGACGGAGACGAAAACCGTGTTGCGATTTGTACCCGTTTGTATACATCTTCATTGCTGGCAAATGTCAATTAATACATACCCTTGTCCTTCGGAATCTAACCCGCAGCTTCCAAAGAACGAACAGTTTGGCTGTTTGTCGGCATAAAAATAAATACAAAACAATGCACGCTTGTACATTTACACTAACAACACGACCAACTCCACTGGCACATTGCTCACTGTCAAAATTGTAAATGATACAAACTACTCCACCTGAATACTCTGAACCTTACGCGAGCTATATAGTCTAGCAGTCAGGCGATATTTTACTGATTTAGGATGTATTTCATGTATATTTCATCAGCAGCACAACGCGTTGATACATGTGGTATATTACTATGCATAACAACACGAAAGATGTTAAACTATTTTATAACATCTTTAACGAATTTAAGCGGAAGCACCGGATCACAACGGCGCAACAATACAACACTCGTATGGGACTACTTATAGAAACAGCTGATATCTGGGCATATCGCTTCAAAACATTTTCGCAGAGTAACGAAAGCTTCACATTATGTTATATAATAATATGCCACGTATAATGTCCATATGAAACCTATATGATTGCCTGATTGCATGTAACATTTTATTTAATATTATTAATCGTCTTTAAAACTATCTGAAAATCACATTCTGAACTTATTGAAATGTTATTCCAAGCAAATAATTGACAATTAAATTATTTGGCAATAGTAATGCACGATACAAATTACAAATAATTATGTTCGTTCGTAGACATATAAATAATATAAGTTAAAATGTCATAATAAATTTAAGTAGTTTGCTTCTCGGACCAAGTTACGTTAAAAATGCACGTATTTACAGCGTCACCTATTACACTGTAAACCAATTCCTTCCGTCTGTCTGTGCGTCTGCATTTCCGTAAAGTAAAATATCGCTCAATGTTTTCTCTGGGCTTTGTAAGCAAAATATCGTTTTCGTTCTGTATTTGCCACCAGCAAAACTACCATCATAATGGACAGTTTGCCAGATTTGGGTTATACGAGCCCTAAAAGGTGGTACGATGATGCATTTCTCCAGGATGCCGTCACCAGTGGCAGTGCACCTACCCAGTCCCAGGAGGCTACTGGTCAAAGTGGTAGTGAAAATGTCAGTGGCAACATTGGTGTTGGTGAGAGGTCACCTAATTCTCAAACACAGCCCCTTCAAAAAAGACCTAAGCTAGATTCTAGTGACAGTGACGTAGATGTCACATCCATCAGCATGCCTACTTGCCTAAATGAACCAGTTCAAGCGTGCAGCTCCTCACAAAGTGTCACCCAAAGCGACATGTCATCCAATGCAAACAAACAAACATTGGCTGGAAGTGACACAAAAAGTGGCCCAGTGTCTGTAGAATCAAAGACGGGAGAGAAAGAATTGTCAAAACAAGAAACGTCAACTGATTCGAAATCTGACACGGATGGAAACACTGGACAAGATAATAGCAAGAATAAGAAAGAAAAGTTAGAAGATGAACAAACTAAAATGAAGTTAGTATTTAAAGTGGTTTCAAGGTCTTAAATGAAAAAAATCGCTACAGAAAACCTGTTTAGTTAATAACTTGAAATGATACACTTATTTCCACGATGTTAATGTTATAAATATATATCAGCAATGTTGCACTGTGCATCAAAATGACTTTGCATCATTTAATGTTATTTGTGTACTATTGCTAAATACTAAAATGTATGCGTCATATATTTACTCTGGAACATAAACAGAATAATCTTGTCTAGGTTGTATTTTCAAAACACATTGTCACAACAATTTGTGTAGACACAGACTCTTATGAAAAGTTTTTAAGGTAAGTTTTAAAAAAATTGTCGCATTTCTGTTACAATAGCACATGCTCTGAATATGATTGGAAATGTCATGTTTCTGTTTCTAGGGTGCTTGTGTCAAACTTCTCAGAAGAACAGCTCAATCATTATGAGATGTACAGGAGAGCTGCCTTCCCAAAGGCTGCCGTTAAGCGGGTAAGAATTCGACATAACTTAGCTGCAACTTCACATAGCACACATATAAACGTGCGCCTAAGTCTTTCAAGTTCTGTTGACTTTGTCATAACTTTAATCTTTATTTTAAATAGTTTCCCAGCTCTGCATAATTTTTTTTGTTTCCTTGCCTACATTTTCTCGTCCTGAGTAATTAATTCTCATCTAAATTGCCAGTATTTCATTATTTAATCAGATGTAACATGTATGTTGTAAATTATATTCAGCATGCGTTGGTTACCTAAATTCAAATCTTGCACCATTTTAATTTAGCAATATATGTAACCATATTATCACCAGGATACACCAAGCTAATATTCTTAACATTTATGTTATGTTGAAGTTATTCCAGTGAACCAACTAAAACAAACTATGGTGATCAGAACAACATATTTAAATATGTGCTTCTCGAAGCTCAGGTTTTTGAGGATGTATGCATTGCTGTTATAACTTATAAGTCTAAATTATTGCAATGTTAGGTTGAGAAAAAACAGTGCCAGATACTAATAATAATTAGTACATGTAATAACATTCATGGACATTGTGCATGTTAAATTTCAGTTTGTTTTCTAAGCTCTGACTGACACTATGCAATATATCAAACACTCCTGAGCAGGGCTTTATGCAGGATAACATTGCCAGTCACACATGTTTTGGTGGTCACACGGATATTAATTGTTAAGCCAGTTTACAAACTTAAAAATGTATCTATGTGTCTGATGACCTGAAATGGACTACAAACACACATGTGACACCATTTTCACTCACTTTCAAGGCATAACTAACAATATACACCTGTATATGGTTTTGGAAGACCTTTTTGCTCCTTTATTTTTTTACCCGTCCACCCATATTTCTACCCGACCATATTCGTTTTTTACCCGTCCAAATGACAGGTGGACGGGTCTCTACATAAAGCAATGCTCCTGAGAAACAATACTAGTTAATAAAATATTATGGTTACCTCACATCAGTTGTGTTTCATTTTAGTTGATGCAGTCAATTGCTGGTGCATCAGTGTCACAAAATGTCATCATAGCGATGTCGGGGATAGCCAAGGTGTTTGTTGGAGAAGTCGTAGAATGTGGTATGTAATATTGTGTATTTTATTTTTGATCCATCCATTGTTATAAATCTTAATTAGGTAGTTAGTTAATTAGGTGCATTATAACTAATAAGGCAAGAATCCGAATGCCACATTGGATGTGTCAAATAATATTTATTCTACTATGAATAAAGTTGTTAATTCTAAACAATTCTGTCAAACATCATAATGTTCTTGCAGTTTAGATTAGCACATTTATTGGTTGGCCAGTGTTTTCAGGGGGAATATATATATATATATATATATATATATAATCTATGGACTAGCCTATGAAATATTATGATGTCTTTCTAAGATAAAATAAATATATACAGCATAGTATGTTGAATTGCAAACCATGATTATCTTCTGAGAGTATGAAAATAAAAATTCACCTAAAGTTTGTCCTAATTGAATAAAAAACAACATTACTGGGTACAAACCTTCTAAACGTACACTTCATTACAGTTTGGCACATAGAAGGTGAAGGTGTTCTATTAATAGTGCTGGTTTCCTTGTGCAGCCCTTGATGTCCTGGAGTCGTGGGGAGACACAGGACCCCTGCAGCCCAAGCACCTGAGGGAAGGGGTACGCAGACTGCGACACAGAGGGGCCATCCCCAACACCAAGTACAAGAGGGTCTTGCTAAGATGACTACAATTCTCTTGTCTGTATAGTTTGTGTAATGTGTCTGAGAACCACCTAGAGGGACAGGCATTCTGTTTTGTGAACGTGTCAAAGTTTTGAAAGTGTTTTCACAGTGTATATATGTTTGTGAGAACAAAATAAATTTATTATGACAACTGTTTAATAACCTGGTAACAGTATTATTTATTTCTGATAAAAAAACTTATAATACTAGACTATCTATATGCAAGCATATAGATAGTCATTGTACATCCTAGGTTTGCCAACTCTCCCTTAAATTACAGAATATCCCTCAGTTATGAGTTGCATCCTTAATAAAGGCGACCGTGTGGAAGGTGGTAACCCTTGTCCATTCGTGTGCGAGCCGCATGCTGGTGCTGCCGTCTGGTGATTAACCCAAACTGCCCATGATGGCAGATTATTTTCTTGTGCTGCCACCTAGTGAATTATAAACCACTGGCAGGATAATAATGTATGCTTTCATAACTTCACCATAATACCTCCAGTGTAGTATATATGCCTTATACATTAATATGGAGATCCTATCAGACCAAAGAACCAGTGCAAAATGATGTATGATGTACAAAATAGCAATAGCCTAGCTGGGTGTACCAGAAAATAAACACCTTATTCCTGTAAATGTAGTCTAGTAAATGCCAGTCCTTGTCTGAACTTATTCCAGATGTATTTTAATTAAGAGCAACATCCAGACTTTGCACTACTTTCTGTTATATACGTTATTACTAGTTCTTCTGCATGTATCACAGTTTACATACACTAATTGTGCTGTTATATTTTGCACCATAATAACAACCTGTTCCTGTTCACCTGGCAGTTTGCCAGGTAAACAAATGTGTACCTTTTGATAATGGGATATGCAAATAGTACCAGTGTTATTTAACTTATGCTTTTTGCATTATTTTAATATATACTATACAAGGCTATTATTAAATACTATCATTTAGTATTGAAGGGAGTTTATAATGGTAGCATTTCTCCATACATTAGTAGCTTACAAAATTGTGCTTTCACTATGTCTCAATATTTTCAACACGATGATCGATTAAGGGGCTTTGTAAATATAAACACAATCCACTTAAAACAATGGATAAGACCAATGCCAGCCTCCCACCCCTCATACTTATGCCTGTTTGCTCGCTGGGAGCATAGGCCATTGACCAAGGAACGCCACCGTTTTCTGTCCGTGGCCATCCTCTCCATTTCTCTCCTGGTGTATCCCATCTCCTTTGTTTCTATTTCCGTGTCTCTTTGCCAGGTGTTTCGTGGCCTACCTCTTCGCTTCTTCCATGGGGGTTCCATGTGATGGTTTCTGGTGGTTTCCTGAGTGTATGTCCTATCCACCTCCATTTTCTCTTCTTTATTTCATTTTCTATAGGTAGTTGCTTGGTAATTTTCCAGAGTGTAGTGTTGGGTACCTTGTCTGTCCACTTCAGGTGTAGGATTCTACGCAGGCATTTGTTGATGAAGGTCTGTATTATTTTTAGTGTCTTCTGTGTACTTTGCCATGTTTCCGATCCATAGAGTAAAACTGCCTTGACATTTCAATTGAATATTCTCAGTTTGGTGTTAGTTTTGATTTGTTTTGCTTTCCAAATTGTTCTCAACATGATGAATGCAACTCTTGCTTTCTGTATCCTTGCTTTGACGTCTTCTTCTGTGCCTCCATTTTTGTTGATTGTACTGCCTATGTATGTGAATTGAGTCTGTCTCTTCCAATGGCTCTCCATTCAATGTAATGGGGTTGTTGTTCTTTGTGTTGGCTTTCATAATCTTTGTCTTGCTTCGTTTATGTTGAGTCCTAGCTGTGTTGACACTGTGTTTAGCAGCTCTGTTTTTTCCTGCATCTGTTGATGGCTGTGTGAGAGGAGAGCGAGGTCATCCGCAAAGTCCAGTTCCTCCAACTGGCTCCAAGGTGTCCACTGGATCCCATTTCTGCAATTTGTTGTAGTCTTTTTCATGATCCAGTCTATGGCGAGCAGGAATAAGAGTGGTGACAGAAGACATCCTTGCCTCACTCCTGTCTTCACCATGAAGGAGTCTGTAAGTTGTCCTGCATGAATGACCCTGCATGCCATATTATCGTAACTATTTCTTATCAGAGATATAAGTTTATCTGGTATCCCGTAGTGCTGTAGAAGCTTCCACAGCGTATCTCTGTCGAGACTATCAAATGCCTTCTCATAGTCTATAAAGTTTATGTACAGGGATGAGTCCCATTCCATGGATTGTTCAACAATGATTCGCAGTGTTGCTATTTGGTCGGTGCATGATCTGTCTTTGCGGAAGGCAGCTTGGTGGTCTCTGAGCTTGGCATCCACCCCTGTCTTCAGTCTGTCCAAGATGACTCTGTTGAGGACCTTTCCGGGCACTGATAGGAGCATTATCCTTCTGTAGTTCTTACAATCTTGCATATCTCCTTTCTTTGGGAGCTTCACGAGGTACTGTTCTTTCCATTCAGTTGGTATTTCTTCTTGCTCCCATATCTTCCTGAATAGATCTCTGTGGAGTTCTCTATGTCAGCCTTAATTGGCTCGGCAGGAATTTTGTCTGGGCCGGAAGCTTTCCCTCTTCATGTGATGGATGGCTTTCTCAATCTCTGCCTTACTTGTTCTTTCGCAATTTATCTGGAGTACTTCTTCAGCTGGTGCGATGTCTGGAGGGTTCTGGGGTGGTGGCCGGTTTAGCAGTTCTTCAAAATATTCCCTCCATCTATTCAACTGGTCTTCATCACTGGTAAGTACATTGCCATTCTTATCTTTGATGGGTCTGTCTGTACGCTTGTACTTTCCTGCTAATTTTCTTGTTATATCACAGTTGTTTCATGTTTCCTTGAGGCTGATGCATCCTCTGCTTCCTTGACTAGGTCTTCAATGAAGTTTGCCTTGTCTGTTTTTATGCTGTTCTTGACTGCTCTGTTTGCCTCTGTGTACTCTTCCTGTGCTGTTGCTTTTATTGTTCTCGTTCGGCTGTTGTTAATTGCATCTTTCTTTTCCTTCCTCACTTGCATTTTGTTGAAAGTGTCTGCAGAAATCCAGTCTTTTGTTGGTATTTCTTCTTTCCCAGAACTTTGCTGCATGTGCTTGTCCACATCTCCTTGATCTGTTGCCATTGTGTGTCTATGTCCATGTTTCCTTTTTAAGAAGATCTTGTAGGGCTTCATATTTGTTTCTGACTGTAAGTCGGAAGGTCTCTGTTGTCACCCTGTCCTTTAGGAAGTCCACATTGTACTGCGTTCTGGTGCTCCTCTTGACTTCTCTCTTCTTTAGCTTCATCTTCATTCTGTCCAGCACTAGATGGTGGTCTGAGGCTGCATCTGCCCCTCTCTGTTCTCTCACATCCTGCATTGATCTTCTGAACTTCCGTCCTATGCAGATATGGTCTATTTGATTTTCTGTTTTGTGGTCTGGTTATACCCAGGTTGCCTTATGAATCCACCCCTCATCCAGAAAAAAAATTATATACACGTATTTACAGGCACAGCCAAAAATGTATATAAAGGGTAGAATTTGTCCACGTCACATGTTATGTTCACTGGAGTATTAAACTAATTTTTACATTCAAAATAGACTTCACCAATCATCATTTTTTTTAATTATTGGAATTATTTATATTTTTCAATTATTCTAAGGTAAAACATGTCAATTTGAAATACTTCTGAATTACGGTTTTCTACAATTTGGTGCAGCATAAGTAAGGGTATCTGGACTGTATCGCTAAAACTGTTTTTGGATTATTTTCTCTGTTGATGAATTGTACTTTAATGTATAAATAAATAATTTAGTTTGCATAGAACCTCAGTGTTTTCCAGGTACTTATTTTTTTGTATGCCCTAAAATTATTTTTAAACCAATTTCGTTGCGGTGTAAACATGTTTTGGGGTTATTTTCTCTGTTGTAGGTTTTTGCCTTCAGTTATAAATAATTTAATATCCATAGAACATCATATTTTTACTCAAGTCAAGGTACATGAACATGTTTTTTTTAATGATATGGAGTTATTTTTGAAATCTTCAAAATTATTTCAATAAAATATCCCAAATGTGATAATAAATTCTCTGGGAAATTACTTGTTACAGGATTTGGTCATATTTTCCATAACTATTTATATTTTGTGCATATGCATATGCATATGCATATGCAGTGATGATGATGATGATGTGTGTGTGTGTTTGTGTGTTTGTGTGTGTGTATGGTGTGTATATATATGGTGTGTATGTATGGTGTGTGTATATATGGTGTGTGTGTGTGTGTGTGTGTGTGTGTGTGTGTGTTTGTGTGTGTGTGTGTGTGTGTGTACGGTGTGTGTGTATATATATGGTGTGTGTGTGTATGTATGTACGTGTGTGTGTGTGGGTGTGTGTGTGTGTGTGTGTGTGTATGGTGTGTGCCCGTGTGTTTGTAAATGTGTGTGTGTGTGTGTATGGTGTGTGTATATATGGTGTGTGTGTGTATGTGGTGATTGTGTGTGCCCGTGTGTTTGTAAATGTGTATGTGTGTGTATGGTATGTGTATATATGGTGTGTGTGTGTGTACATATGCATGTGTTTAACATATTGGGCTGACAAACTTCCAAGAACTTGATGCACTCGGCACCCATATTTCTAATCCTGTGTACAAGGAATGTGCTGATAAATTACGATTCCCGCATTTAATTATTCCTGTACCCCCGAGGGCCTTCCTCATGCCGTGGCAACTAGGTACTAACAAGTATTGATCACTGGTTGGGTCGAACGGCCACAATTGATCGTTGTCTAATGAGTCTCCTCTGATCTCTCTCTTGACCTTGCCTCAAGATCAAACACTAATTCACTCCTTGCTTAAGGACTTTCTTTCTCACTGACCGTATTCAAGGAAACAGCTGCACTCATAATTGTATTGGTCCTCTTCGGACATTTCTTTTTCCATCTGTGCATGTACTTTCTGTGCTTGAGATGACTTTTTAAATTAGAAAATTGTTGACGTGTACCCAACAATATTTAACTTGCTACATCCTGGCATATTCCTGGCTGACAATAAATATGATTTTTAAAATGTTCTGGCTAGAACATCAGACTCTTGATTGAGGTTTTGAATCCTGTAGCTTCCGTGTCAAATTGTGGACAAGTTTGTTCACCCCACATTGCTCCAGTTCACTCAGCTATAGGAATGAGTACCTGGCTATAGAAGTAGTAGATATATGTGTGCAAAACGTTTAAGTAATTACAATATGGCTGAATACCAGTAATTAATACTGAATACTTCCCAGAGACATTGAGAGGGGGAGGACAAGGAGTGAAGTGCAGGCCTAACTATAAGACACCTGTAGAAGTTTGCCTTCCTTTTTACATTACTTTTCCGTGATCATGTTGATTGACTATATCGTAGGTATCCCTACACCAATAAGTCATGCGCCATTGAAGACATCCTCCGATGCTGGTGCTTATTTTCTGTCAAAATTTCCATCGGTTCGGAAATATGACACGTGGCAAAAAACTGGGTTACTAAAGCGTAGGTGACCCAGATAGATATGTATGCAGGTAATTAAACGTGTGGACTTGTGCAAATTAAGTTGTTGGTCTCCTCTTGGCATATCCGTCCTCATGTGTGAGATTGGCCATAGTTTCCCTTTCCGTCTTTTTTCTTCCTCTTTTTCCGAACCTTTTTCTCACTGTGTTCTACTTGTATCAATAAAAAACTTGCATCGTAAGGCCCATATAATATGAACTTCATTATTGGGTCTAAAAACTAAGGAACAAATTATGCATAACATTTATTTAAAATGATTTGTACAAATGAACACTCCAACAGCTGTATTGAAATTGTACAGCGTGAATATAATTATTGTAATTAAATATGTTTATTGTCAGTGCAAACGCTTTGTTTATCTATATTTAGAAATGTAGGTTTATAAAAAATGAACAATGTTTTGAAGTAATAAATCAGATTGCAATTTGTTTATAAATTATTTTTGCATAACTGTAATGTCTTGTTCAATGTTTCATTGGATGATAATGAATACTAGCCTGTCATTTACTAGTATCAGAGAGTTTGAGTTATTTAGATAAATACAAGTTCATGATCAGTTGTATTATGTAATATAATTCAACCGTACAGACATAGCAACACATGTGTATGTATATATATATATGTATATAAAATATTATATACATATATTGCTTTCTGTACTGTATCTACAGGACATTATACACATAGGCAGAGTTTGTCATACATGAATATTGATCTACCTGATAGAAGGCAATTAGCAGTATTAAGGTAGTGAAATGACATAATGCAGGGTTTACGCTTACCCACTCATAGAGCCAGAAAACTCCCGAGGGAGTGAACTGGCCAAGGGAGACATCAATGCTAGATCATGGTTGTCGGAGTCTAACCATAGGTGAACTAACGCCAGCACACAGCCCACTAAAGGGTGTTCCCACCTGGAGCGTTCATGCTGTGTGATGCAGCTTTCAACTAGTGCAGCGTGTGTAAACTGTGTCATGTTGCATTCCCAATTAACTATCTATAATCACTTGTAACTGTGACATTTGTCCTTGATCACCAATTAGGTGGATGGGAATTACAGTTTCATGTAGTCCAATTAAAAAGAAATAAAATATTCCGATAATACCACCAAAGTATCCATTGGTCAGGTGTATATTGTCACCAACGCACGGCTGTAAGCATGTACACACACGTGTAGTTACATGCACACACACCACATAAACACACAAATTGTAGTCGTGTAAACATACTTGTCATTACACACACTAGTGACTTCACACATTTGAAGTTGTAGTGATATACATACACATATTGTAGTCATGTAGACACACTAATAGTTACACACGTACACTGTCATGTTGTGTCCAGTACTGCATGTCCACACACTTATTATATTACAATTGTAATCATCTACCTACAACACACATATAGTCGTATACACCTGTAGTCATGTACACGCACACACATGTGCACGCGTGTGTGTGTACATCATGCATGCATGCACATCAACACACAAATATCAACAAATCGAGAAACACCCATATAAAATCAAGCTATATCACAAGACGTGCATCCTAAACACACTTTTTATATATATATATATATATATATATATATATATATATATATATATATATATATATATATATAATATATAAGTTTTATTTCAGACAAGTCCATATAATATTATATACATAAAATACAATTAAAAAATATGAAAAGTACTATACATATAATTCAATCAAAGCAATGATGTGATCGACGTAAAGTTATAAATGTAAAGTTAAAACAATTATGGATAAATATATCAGGAAATTAATTAAATAAGTTGTAAAAAAAAAGTTTTAAACAACCATTTATATTATGTAACAACAGATCAATATGAGAACACCCCCCTGCTCTCAGACTGGTGTCATCACTTTGAGCTGTTCCCTGTGCCAGTAATTCTATGCGAGATCCCCTGGAAGTGCTCCGGGCTGCTAACATATGGATCCTCCTGAAGGAGACCAGATAATCCCTGTCTGACTACAGCCTGAGCCAGTCTCCCCAGAGAACCTGCTTGGCTTCACTTGATTAGCAGTCAATGTCATGACATTCACTTTGCACTGCCAAACTGGTTGTCACTGGTATACCCCAAAATTACCGTCAACTATATCACCAACTGCTGACCCACATAATAGGTAAACATGTCCTTGGTTAGTGGCTGGTTCAATGCTGTTTGATGACTCGACAATACCAGTGCCGTACCACTGCACTCAATCCAGGAGAAGAGCTAATATTAGTTTGTGGTGTTGTCATTTCAACAAAACACCAAATTAATTCTACATATGTTGGAGTACATATAATTGAATGTAATGTTTTACACGATAAAAATAATACTTGTTTGCTCTTTAATAAGTTTTATTAATTATTAATAACATGAATGGTGAAATGTTGTTAATTTTGTGTTTTGCAATAGCTGCCTCATTCCCAGCAAAAGTCATGGTACAAAATATAAATTAATTTATAATGTAAATATAACAATAAGAACATGTTAAGAAATAACAATTGCACTGTACATTAAATAATTTATTTTAGAAAAATGACATTTGCATAAAATAATCTATACATATAGAAAGTTGTGATTAAATGTATTTTTCAGTCCACTGTAGCAAGCTATTAGATAGAGACTTGTAATTGGAACAGGTTTCTGGAAAATTCAAGTTTTCTTCTTCAAATAACAGTTCGTTGGATAAAAGGATTTGCATTTTTCAGATACCAAGATCTTGTCTTAGATCATAGCATTATTTTACTGTCCCAACAACGTTGTCGTAAAATGTGAAAATACTACAGTTTGAAGTTTGATAATTTGTGTGGACCTCAAAAGGGGCATAGATCATGTAGTAGGGGGGTTTCAGAGGGCTCTGATGGGTGGAATTGGAGATTATCAGATAATTTTGGCTCTTAATATTCACCAAGTTTTGACAGCAACAACAAATGTGATGCATGCCTTAGGGGGGTTTTAATTACCATAACTGGTAAATGAAAAATCACAATTGGTAATAACAATCCTGCAATATATTGTATCTCTCCCTACCCCCCACCCACCCCAGTCTGGTGCCATGAACGTGAAATATGTCATGGGTAAGACACAACAGTTGTCAACATCCACTCATAGAACCAAACAGCCCTTATCATCCCACGATAAAGCGTATCTCTCATGTGATTTAATTAAATATGCAGTTTTTTGAAATGCTATATTTCTTAATCAGCTATGCACACTGGCAGGGTTCTGAGACGCTCCTTGGGGAAATCAAAGCCAGTTTCCCAAGAGCAGATTTGTGGCGATTACTAGTATTTATTATATCAGAATATCCACTGGCTGGTGAGGGCTGGGAGAGGGAGTGGTAAAATAAAAAGACTGGTTCACACATCAACATGATGAGGGTTGACCACTTCCACTCACCAATAACAATTGGATGAAATTATATTTGGTTGCTTTCAAATCGTGACATCAAAATTAGTCCAAAAATACAGCCCTGTTAAATGCAAAGCAAAAAAATTTCAGAAAACAGTCCCACTGATGGTGAAAAATGTCTGCTACAAGTCATACAACCCTCCTTGATTGCAAAAACTACCCAACTCCCATTTTCTGAAGTCATGTCCAACAGATGCTGTAGCTGAAATCTGAGATTTTTTTGGAAATGCCCAACCCAAGGCCAAAAAACACCCCCCACATGGTTGACATCATTTAAAACACAGCTGTTTTGCCACATGAATTTTGCCAACATTTTACGTCCACCTTTTGGTTGGCGTAGGCCTGGTTTTACAAATGGTACGCAGACTGGGCAGGTCTATAGACTATCTTTGCATCTGTTTTTTTTTTGATGCCACAATTCATTTATGATAAGAACATCACCAACTGCTCTGTCCAAAGGCTGTTGATTCAATTGCTTTACTTGTCAACGACCTCTTAAGGAGCTTATTGAAGCAGAGATTACCACTCTCTGGAAGAGGGATTGTTTTTTCCAAGCTGATTGTACTGTTATAATGAAGGGTTGCCTAGCAACAAACATAGTAGCTGGTAAGAAGAACGCTCATATTATAAACATTTTTTCTTTATTTCTTATTTATTGGTGCTCTCAATACAACCGTGGAATACTTTGTCATTAATCACATAAATCACTGCCACATTCTGCGAAGGAAACCCCTACACCAGTGTCCCTGGCAGGGAGTTCTTGTCACCCCTTGAGTCAGCAACTAGTTTGTGCATTTAGCAACTGTACAGAACATAACAGTAGTTCTGTCCCAACTCTATGCGTGCCTGTAGAATTAACAAAATAATAAAACATGAGCCAAGGTTGGGTTTTCTTAGAAATATTACGACTATAGTCAGCAGCTGTTATTATGTATATTACGTATGTACTTGGATGAAGAATGATATCAGTCAGTAAGTCAATCAATTAGGAATTGTTATAAACACACCTCAGCAGAATGCTCTTATGCACAATCTGCTGGGGGCGTAACTATTGTTGAGTAACTATTGTTGATGTCGGGGGGGGGGGCAACTGACATCAGGGGGCACAACAACTGACATCAGGGGGCACAACAACTGACATCATGGGGGCGAGCAACAGACATTGGGGCAGAGCAACTGACATTGGGGGTACAGCAACAGACATTGGGGCAGAGCAACTGACATGGGGGTACAGCAACTGACATTGGGGCAGAGCAACTGACATGGGGGTACAGCAACTGACATTGGGGCAGAGCAACTGACATGGGGGGTACAGCAACTGACATTCGTGATTTGGGGCAGAGCAACTCCATTCGAGGGGGCATAAAATGTGACGGCAAGTGAACTACTGGCAACGAGGCATCAACCGTGACTGTGGTGCATTGAAACGGCATTTGTAACACAACTTAACCAACATCATTTCAAGTGTCTATACTGGCATTAACTCTAATAATAATAATGATAACATCATAATACAACACGATCCTGATATTGACGAGATGACGTTTACATGAAAGACAAACAATAGAGAAAATACAACAACAACATGAGTTATTGCGTATGCAAAATTCCACGTAAAAGAAACGTTGCATTGTTGGTGCTGGTGCAACTAGCTAATGCTCTGCTATATTTCTTTGTTTATTTCACCTCTGTGCCAAATGGTCAGGCTTTCAAATGTCGCCACATATAAGTGAATAATAAACCACCAGTCACATTACTCGTGACAATGATCACATAAAACATATCAATAATACCAGAACCGTGCAAACAATAAGGATAAACTGAATGAAAATATTAATATCATACGCAATGAAAATCATGATAACAAAATGATCATATCATAATAATTACAGACTGCATTGAACCGTTGCATCACGTCTGTGTATAACTAAAAAATAACAAGTTTAAATATTTTGCATTGTTTGGGCAATAGCAATCATTTCTGATTAATGCAGATCAACTCAGAAATAACTAAGATGCAACAAAAGACTGTTAAATTGTCACAAATAAACAACTCTTCATTATGACTGGCCAGAATAGTTACCATTATTAAATCAATATTAACAATAAAATATTATTTTTAACTTGCACATAACAGCATTTCTCTGTTAGTTCCATTTCACACAGAATGCGTATAAGAATATATGAACAAACATTACCAAATAGTGTAAATGCCTCGACATAAAACGAATGCAGAAATGCCAGTTGATAACCTGCAACTAACAAAAAAATTAGCGCAAGCTGATCACCAGTTTAATACCTTTGTGCACATATTCATGATTATCGCCAAGTAAATCAATACCGGGAATGTTACCATGGTAACCAATTATCCTGAGATTGTTTTTAACATAGCTGTCCTCTATCTAAATGTCATCTTTTTGTGTAGATTGTTTTGTGCATATTAAACTACTCAAACCACTTTTAAATGCTCAGTAGTATAGAATGTTCTAAAGCAACTAAGTTCCATCAAGTCAACATTTTTCATTGTGTAAGTCAATTATTTGTTGTTACGACACTTAACAATGTCAATTATAGCAATCAAACATATTAAATGCTTAGGAATTTGATTACATTTTGTAGAAAAAAGCATGCCACAACAAAAAGTCAATATAAATCTTTGTACACATAAATCCATCTTATTCTTTTAGAGACACTTTAATTGAAACTATTTGTTTACGTTAACACGTGGGTGTTGCTATGGCTACAAGTGAGATATACATTTTGAACCAACATGTGAGTTTTACACAAATGTACCTCTCTATAAAATGTTATATTTCAGCTGTCCAATTATTTATGAACCTATTGCAATTTGCATATGATGTTCTTCAATCACTCTGTATTTGAAGACCACCGAGAAAGACCGTGGTTCATATTTAGTTATTGAATTAATGTGTTGTTGATTCAGTAAGACCAAACAGATACCTCCTCCTATGTATTGGTTCTCTTTTATCTTTACTGCAAATTGTTCTTTTTTTTCATTTACCCTTAGCAAAATACTGTATGGTGTAATCTATCATATTTCTATAGATGTCTATAAACCAACATGGCCATAACAATTCTATAGGATTCTATCAAATATTTGACAGAATAATTTTGGTCATTTCAATGTACATACATGTATACAGAATTATATAACATCCTATTCAATTGTTATGTCCACGCCAATGACTGCAGATTTCGACCCAAATTCTACAGTACCAAATATGCTACAGAACATCATGTGCAGGCATTCTATAGAGTACATATACTCCATGGCATACATGCCAATGTATTGCTAAGGGTAAATTCTCAGTGCTTCTAGTAGTGTCCCTGCATCTATACTGACAATGGGTTTCCTCAACCATCTGTGTCTGTTCTTACAATGTCCAGTACATCTGTCTCTGCGGTCAGGTGTTAACCAACAGACTGCGACTAACTCTGTTGTTATTCAACAGACCGTAACTCACTGAGGTGTTAATCGACAGACCGCGACTCACTCGGTCTTCTTGTGCAGGACCTGACTGTCGACGACGGAGAGGGCGATGCCTAGCTGTGCGGCGTAGTAGGTGGACATGATGGCGATGTGACTATGCGGAACCGGGAAACAAAACTTGTTGAGGGAGATGACGACGTCGGACACGACGAAGCAGATCGCACCCATGCAGCTACAGAGCTTCGTCCACGTCCAGAGGTCGTCGAAGAACTGGACACGCGCGACCGCACGCCACACCATGGTGAAGATCAACACGCAGTACGCCGCGCCCAGATACACCATCGCACCAGTCATCCCCGGCAGCATGTACGTGTACATGCCCACCGCCAGCACGGCGCAGACGGTGCCAGCGTACGGATTGAACGGCTTCAGCCCGAACGCTGACGTGTACATAAGTTGAGCGAGGGCGAACATGACGATCCCGCACATGAAGTAGATGCTGTGCTTCCACACGAGGAATGCGTCTCCGATGCAGGAGAAGATGAGACCAAGGAGCACTTTGCGTGAGTATGCGTACGCCTCCGAGAAGTTCATGCCGTGCAGGAGGACAAAGATCATGAGGGAAACGATGGGGAGACATTTGATGATGCAGTAGAAGATGGAAGAGAGACTGGAACCGTTGCCGAACAGCACAAAGAAGATGGCCACCGTCTTGAAGAATGGCACGAGCTTTGGCCCGACACTCTTCAGCTGTGGAGAAGAGAAAACAGTTTTAGTGTCCATGTGACATGATAAAGCTAGGATACTAAAAAAATATTTACACAAAAATGTGATATATTATTTTTCCAAAACATGATATATCCTGGCTTGCCATACATGCTGCAACATTGAGTGAATACACATGTTGCACAGTTAGTCTGTGATTTGACATCAGAATCCACATTTTATGTATACATAACAAATCTATAACAAATATTTCAGACTTTGTTACAAATCTCTCCAATTATAATTTGTTATCAATTTCATTTACACAATGTCACTTAACTGTTTGACATTAAAAACCTAATTTATACTACAAGTGTATTTTTTTAAATCTTTTATTGTTGCCAAACCATGTTATATACAATGTTAAAATATGTGTGTACACATGAAAAATTGATTTTAGCTAATGTCTTGTTTTTATTTCATTTAATAATGATCAATTTCAATAGGCTTGTAGATAAGATTGTACTACTGAAATGTATTTACAATCCATACTTCACCGAATGTACAGGGTACTTGATGAAATGTAGTTAGGGAGTGGGGGGTGTCAAGCTAAGAAATACTTAGACGTGCAAAACTGTAGATAAAATAACATACGCAGTTGTTGTTGCAAAGCCAATCTGAGATCATGCTGACCCAGACATCAACTGCCAAATTTGAAGGATAGCACTTACGTGACAAACTGTAGTCACACTTGATTACGTCTGAAAATATTCTCTATCTTATCTGACCAGCTGGACTGGGGTGTTTACAGTTATACTACAAATAGGGGTGTAGGGTCAACATGTATTGTCACAAGATATCATATGGACTTTGTTGAACTTCGACCTCGTAAAGAGGCTATCACAGGGAGGCAATCAGGAATGACAGTCACTGATTTAGATGAGTTAATGGGTTCAAAATTTCTCCTCATAGACAAAATCCATTTGTGATTTGAAATTTACCACACGGGTGAAAGCATGTGTAGACAAATGACTACCAAGGGGGAAGGGTACTTACAACATTAGATAACTACGCTGTTTTGTGTCATATTTGTTTGCAGACATCTTAGAAAAGTAGTCTAGACTGGGAGAACTTAAATAATAATTATACCAATGTAACCCATATATTCCAATTATAAACCAAGCTTAATTATATTACTGGATAATTATATTTGCTTCAGACTATATCACAATTTACTCCATGCAAACATGATTAAAGTAACAATGAATAATTTTCACATTACATATAAACTAAACGACAATAATATAATACAACAATATTCCTAATCAGCGACGAAATGTTGAACCAATTTGACACTTCAAATCACTTTGTCAGCTTACTATGACACCCATATGAAACATTGAATGAATCAAATGTATTTACAAACACCCCGTCGTTGGGTGAACTAACAAGTAGGGTCACCACAGTTGGTGGTCTTATACCTCGAGAAAGATAACCTCCAAACTCTCATATGTGTAGTATATTTAAGGTTAACGCATTCTAGAGAACCAAATACAGGATAACTCAATGCATCGCAATTTTCCGATCAGTGAGACTTCATAAAGCAAATAAAGAAGTCCAGAACACAACTGGGACAAGGGATCTACACTGTAAGCATACTCACATACCCCAACTTATTAACCCTTAAAGAGTATACATTTAATAACAAAATACTTAATATACGCAGCTATTAAACATGTGTTTCACACTGCTAAACTTATATAAGTATACTACCTAACCAATGTTCATCACTTATATAATGTTATCTGTACTACTATATTGAAATTAAGCAGTAATGAATGACAGTGCAAAATTGCACACAAACTTCATAATACACTGTACCTCATAATGCAAGCTACATTAAAGGGATCCTTTTTATGTGCCATATCAAGACATAATTATTTCTTGTGAGTACTAGCTTCCACTGCTACTTATGTCTTGTATATGTATGCATAATTTGGGTGTCATCTGCACAAAAAGCTGATAAATAATTAAAAACCATCAAGGGTAATACATATTATATATTATATATATTATGTGTGTGTGTGTGTGTGTGTGTGTGTGTGTGTGTGTGTGTGTGTGTGTGTGTGTGTGTGTGTGTGTGTGTGTGTGTGTGTGTGTGTGTGTGTGTGTGTGTGTGTGTGTGTGTGTGTGTGTGTGTGTGTGCATAGGCGTGTGTGCATAGGCGTGTGTGAGCATGGTGTGTGCGCGCGAGCATGCATTACAGATTATTTTAAAAGTCTCAATTTACTCATCTTTTGTCGGCATTTTGTACGAAATATTATAGTTTATACATGATACAGTGTATATTTTTATATACACTGTACACGTGATATTGTTTCCATTTATAATTATAATACACATCATATGGCCTATTGTAATTGTTGAAATAACCTTACGTCAGAATCTGATTTGAGCAAGGTCACATGTCCGGCTTAAGCCCGCCAATGTTTACAACTGTCAAAGCCACGGGCGTTAAATAATGCCAAGATTGGGGGTCATGCACTGACGCTCTGTCAGGAGAGCAGTTTCTTTGTGGGAATAATTTACTATGGCTGTCATTCGGTTGTATTAACATAATTTCACGGACAGTGTTACACTTACCACTGACAATGGTTTCGTCATGTTGTCTCACGTTCTGTCTCCAAAGATAGATTTTTCGTTTCCCACGTTCACCCTTCCTTTCGCATGTGCTGTCAGCTTTCCTTGCCTACTGCTTTCCTATGTCTATTTATACAGTCCACGTGACTGTCATTGACGTCACATGTTTTCCTCTGTCGCGTGTAATATTTATCGCTATTACTTTTAAGGTTTCTTTGGACACGAACAAGCTACATTTTACCTTATACAATACATATACTATTTTTAAGACAACTGAAACGACAACAAATCAGTAGACGAGTCGAATGTCCGAATGTCCAAGATATGTTTGTAAATTTATGGATATACACGCGAATATTGATTATTGAATGAATATTAAACATAATAATTATAAGTATGCGCGTGCGAGGTGTGGTCGCCGATTTTTGTTACAACTTTATAATTGGTAAATTGCTAATATATGTGTTTGTTAATATATAATTTCATGAGATCAGTGAACGCGGTCATGAAAGAAAAAATAATTTGCGCTGAAATTGGCACTTAAAATATTCATCACGTTAAAACACTGAAATCTTTGCTCGCGTTGATAGAACGCGTTGGTTGAAGCAACCATACACAAAAAACTTCGATGGTCAGAATGTCAATAAAAGCTTGTTCGTTATCCATTTTGATGGCTAGAACGATATTTTTGATAGAACATAATTTGTTTTCATTGTTTCATTTATGTTTTATTTGTCAGAATAATAGTTAATCGCAGACAACCAGAACACAAAACTGCGCCAACCTGTTTTAATTTTATTAATACGTTTGAGAAAACATATGTTATTTCTACGTACAGTTTTGACTTTCTTTCATCACAATAAAAAAATCATGGTATACCCATAGTATACCACAGCTCTGGTTTCACGTAGCTCTAAATTGCTACTAAATATTCCACCAGAGGCCGCCATGTTCCGCTGTCGAATCTAATGCTTCACTAATCACCAGATGGCGCATGCAGTGTGATGAATGGGTGTAGGCGAGAGCAGAGTCGAAAAATGTCTGTCTTTTTATCTCGATAATATTGTGGCTGTGGACCTGAATACGCCACAATGGGAAGGGAACACGATCTGTTGGATGCAGCAAGGACCGGTAACTGTGGTGTAATCGAAAAGATCGTAGCACAGCGACATAAACGGATGGGGCAGCTTCCGCTGGCTCTACAGGCTCCGCTAGCAAGGTAATGAACTGACAGGCTTTAGTCCTTTACCCCCGTCTACTAACAGGTTGTCTGAGGGCACGGGTCGCCCCGAATGATGTCAGTATAGAAGTGATGTCAGAACTATGTTATGTGCAACATATGTGTGCGATTAAAATATACAATTTGTGACGTAAAGAGAAAAATACCTCTTGCCATCATGACGTTAGACGTCACATTCATATGACACATTCTGTCGCACTTGTCTCGACTCATAAATTCTGGCCCTGTCACTGAGTATATATCGAGCCGAGAGACTGGACGAAAACTTAGTTCCGGTTAGTAGTATTCGTTCTTATAATGGACATTACCCGTACATTTACCCCCAACATGTGTAGGAACTTTCAGTAACCCCTTTATCTGTCACTACCCTTATAACAGCTTATTTCCAGCAACCGACGGCAAAACCAGTGATACACACTACACAGACCTAGCTGTCATTTAATTTACAACTTTGACTCTTGGTTTTATTTAATTTATGCCCCCACGCTTTTGAAATTAGATTACTTTAATGTGGTCCATGATATGCCTCTAACTATATAATAATACAGTCATAATCAGCAATGTCTTGTCATACTAAACATTTGGGTCACTGACATCTTGTGTTATAACTATAAGTATAACACAGGCAATACATCGTCATATTTGTGTATTGATCATGTAACATGCAGCGATTTACATAGCTGAGAAGTAGAATGAACACATTTTTGGGCAAGAGATTTGAACTTAATCAGTCTAGATGTTATATGTGCCAAAAATACCCAAAACAACTTTTAAGGAAAATCTCTTGTTCTTTTTTCTGACCACCCGTCACATTAATACATTTCAGTGTCTGGCTGGAAATCATATAAATATAAGTACTAGTGTACCTACCTGGTAGTAGTATTACAGTGTATTGTTATAATTTTGCCTTAGGCTGGCTGTGTATGAGTCAGTCATTGCACTGATAGCACAAAAGAAATTTTGATTGCTGTTGTTTTCATTAAAAAATCATTACATCTGCACTATTGGCATACATACACAGTAATAACATATTCAGTAGCGAAGTCATCTTCAAAAGATATGTGACTGGCAGGCTGAAACTAGGTAGTATTTATTCAAGCTATGTGATCATGCATGTAAGCAAACAGCTCACATATACACCCTTAGTTAGTATTAGACTTGGCAATTATAGACAGCACGAGGATGAATCAAATAATTGACATCTGGTCAGTGTATTTCATTAATCTTTATATATGATGTGAGCCCTCACAGACGTGCTATGGCACAGTGGCTAGAACTTCAGACTCTTGACTAAGAGAACCTGGATTTGAATCCTATGCTGTTGTGTTAAACCTTGGGCAAATTTGTTGATTCTTCATTGCTCCAGTCCTCTCAGCATATATATATATATATATATATATATATATATATATATATATATATATATATTTTGCTATAATTATATAGAGTGGTGGGTATTTTATTTGTGTGTGTATAATCTTTGTGCATTACCTGCAGCATGGGTGGATGCTTTCAAGAAAGTCAATAATTATGGTGTCTGCCAGGGGGGAAAGTGTAAATAATTGTTAACAGCCTTGAGGATAGTATGCTGCATTACATAATAATTTACTTACCTTTTACTTTACATATAATATAAGGTTTTAAAAGTATTAATGATTAAACATTTAATAGGAGATCACTTTTCATTGCTATACTGATTATCGTTAAGTTAAATTCCTTGTTAAAAACTGTGCAGATTTATACGTTATCATATGGTTCATCAAGCCACATTTACCTACCCTTATTATGTAATGAAAATGTAATGAACTTAATAATAATTTATGACAGTCTGCAATGGGCTTTTCAACTAACACTCCAGTTATTTGTGGTTGTGGTGACTCAATCTGTCACAAATAACTAATGTAAAGGTTCCACAGTCAGCATCATGTGACATCACTTGGCATATGATGACTTTAGTATATAGAATGTTATATTAACCAGTTAAAAGTTTTTTTATTATTGATGGCCACAACAATGTGGGGTGGTTAAAAAATTTAACAGAGAAATCCATTGTTCAAATAATTCATATTTAGGTTTTTTATTCTTTGTAGAATATTATTCAGTGGAGTCCTCAAGTTTAGTTGATGAATAATTGTTACAGCCAGGTCATGTATATTTATACAGAATAAAATTATACTGTTATTGGTTTGATAGTTGGCTTATGACCAGATTGTACAAGCAATATGGCCATGATATGTTAAAATAAAATAAGTTATTTTCAAATTTCATGCAATTGAAGTTAAAGATTGACTTCTTGTATTTTTATATTTTATCCTATGACTTTTTAAGAAAAGTTAAGGATATGGTTATATAATCATGAGAAGTCTATTTTGTTTGTTCTGTGATTTTTACAGGAATTTCAACACTTAGCTAAACTCAAGACAGTAGAAGTATCATTGTGCCATTGGCATTCAGCTTAACTGTGTAGAGCATTTTGAGTTACATTTTTGTAAAGAGTTCACAACAATATTAATTTTATTATGACGTATTTCCTTAGGTTTACACTCTGATTTTGTGCCAATAAAAATTGTGATTTGAAGTTGGTTTGGAAACATGTTATGGTTATATTTTTCACCAATATTATTATGAGTAATGATAATATGTTACAAGTGAGGCTTGGTGTGGCTTTGGCCTGGTGCAGAGTGATGACTACACATTTTTACTTAGCAGTACCCACTACCCAATCTGTAGACTGATCAGAGTAGTTTCTTCATCTGTGTCACACCTGTCACTTCCATTATATAATGATGATCATCATCATTCATCATCATTCACCATCAAGTCACATAATTGTGAAATGGAATGGTGTGTCTATTTTATGCACACAGTTCATATGCTTTATAATTATGCCTCATTTGTTGAAATGTCTCCATTAGTTTTTTATGTATTGCTAACATTGAAGCAGGCATAAAAAACATTATTTGAGAAACAAGGTAATTTTTACTTACAATGTGTATTTTATCTATTGGTGTTTTAATTGATGAATTCATATATGCATTTATTTGCCCATTTTGGACGATTTGTCAAGGAAAATAAACTGGACATAGAAATATGAGATTATGATGTGTTTATGTGAAAATCAATTTTTTTATTGTATGTGATGAATACAGTTATTTTTGGCTCGGGTTCAGAACATGAGATACCTGAATATATTGTTCATGGCTCCAAGAATGGTTTATTGTATGATTTGACTTTAAACTCTTACTTTGGAGCAAACATTTGTCGATGAGTACGACGTTTCGGCCCGTCAGCTATGGGCCTTGTTCACATACTGGTGTCAAAGAACATATAAACCTGGATAAACCAACAGGAGTAGGAGATCATTGCCGGGTCACAGGACACTCAGTCTCCATGAAGAATGTTCACTAAAGTACTGACCAGTGAATCCAACTGGCACAAGAGAAAAGTGAAGGCGGCTATATATATATATATATATATATATATATATATATATATATATATATATATATATATCAAACAGAGAGCCCCTACTATCAACAGAGACCAGGGATACCATCTGTCTGCCATCTACAACCAAATTATCCCGCCGAAATCTGAGCCAACACGTGACACCAGTACGTGAACAAGGCCCGTAGCTGACGGGCCAAAAGTTGTACTCATCAACAAATTTTTGATCCAAAGTAAGTCAAATCATACAATGAGATACCTGGTTTGCTGAAGCAGAACATGGTCAATTCCTCTTTCCTGGCATTATCCATATGGGGGGAGGGCTCAGGGCTGTTTGTGGCTGTGTAGAGGCTTAGCCCTGCATCCGGCCAAGCAGGTGGGCCAGGTGTGAGCTAGTTCATCAAAGGACAGGTAATTAGTTAGACATCTGTCCACAGGTGATAGTGAAATATAATGACAGTGATTGGTATCTATCATGTATTGATCATATCAGCATTATAGAGTCAACCGTATTGTTGATCTGTCATGTTTGGATAGTATTGTACCCACCAGATCAAAGCAGATGACAAATCGACAGCGCAGTAATTACGGACTCCTGTCTTTCATGGCTGGTGCATTTATAGTGTTATTTGTGCATAACAAATTAATTTGTACTGTGCATAATCAATATACAGTTTTACTGTTTACGTTTTATGTAAACATTTATTTTAAATGTAAATTATATATATTTTTTCATTTGGTCAATTGCCTGATGTAAGATGAAGACAATAAATATGTATTTGTGTTATTGTTTTCAATAGAGCTAGTTATTTTGTTTCTAAGAAACTAATGCCCTAATAATGTCACTGGCTAGGTTTCCATGAAATTGTTCTGAACTAATAAGAATATAATTTATATTAGTATACAAAATATTCATTTTGAATGTGTGTGTGTTGTGAAGTTAAACAAAAACAATATTATTTTTAAGATTACATTATAATGACATTATAAAAAGACTAAATTGATTAATTGCTAAAAAAAAATTTCTCTACTGCAGATCTCTATGTATTAGATCTAGATCTGTTTTGTCATTATTTGCTGCTGTATAATTTTGCTGTCATAATACTAGAGTCATTAAAACAATCAGTCATAACATCTGTCAGGTGCGAGTCATCTGGGATGCTGACAGCGCGCTGACTATTGCAGCAAAACAAGAAAAACAACTATAATGAGAAATATTTCAGAAATGGCTTGCTCTGCAACAGGAAAAACAATTCTAATTTAAATTTTGTTTAATGAAAAAAATAATAGTACATTATACAATACATACATACTGGGTATACTAAAATGTTATCTGCTCGGGGTTCAGATGAAATGTGGATAGTGGCCCAGTGAAAAAAAATGCACAGTAATAATACTTAATGAAATGTAATAAACAATAAATCAGTGAAATATAATAAATACATTTGGGTTAGTGCTATCGATAAGATGAGGGTTTGGGTAGGGTTAGAATTATGGTTACAATTACATTTATGGAAATTTGTTGTCACTGAGCAAGTGTCCACTCATTCATTTGGCCACTGGGGAAGTGTCCACTGGGTAACTGTCCTACAAAACACTTTGAGACTTAGAACTTGTATATTTCTATAGTGTGGTTGCTGGAATTTATGACATGGGCATGGGAGAAATAGGGAGAAAGAGGGAGAGAGGGAGAGGGAGAGAGAGAGGGAGAGAGAGAGAGGGAGAGGGAGAGGGAGAGGGAGAGAAAGAGAGAGAGGGAGAGAGAGGGAAAGGGAGAGAGAGAGGGAGAGAGAGGGAGAGAGAGGGAGAGAGAGGGAGAGGGAGAGGGAGAGGAGAGAGAGAGAGAGAGAGAGAAAAAAGGAAGGAGGGAGCACACAATGCATATTAATGTCAGCATATTAGTTATAATGTATGACAATGCATATTCAGACCCTGTGTATTTTCAAACACCCTAAAACATTTAATACTTAATTTTATTGCACGTTGTTGGACACCTGTTATTGACGTAACTATCCATATACACGCTGTACATACAGTACTTAGTACAGAACTTATTTGGACACAAATATTTATTACAGTTCATTAAATGTTTTTGTACCGCAGAGAATTTGTTTTGTTTTATGTGCCTGAACACAGACAGTGAACACAGACAGTGAATACAGACAGTGAACACAGACAGTGAACACAGACAGTGAACACAGACAGTGAACACAGACAGTGAACACAGACAGTGAACACAGACAGTGAACACAGACAGTGAACACAGACAGTGAATACAGACAGTGAATACAGACAGTGAATACAGACAGTGAATACAGACAGTGAATACAGACAGTGAATACAGACAGTGAATACAGACAGTGAATACAGACAGTGAATACAGACAGTGAACACAGACAGTGAACACAGACAGTGAACACAGACAGTGAACACAGACAGTGAACACAGACAGTGAACACAGACAGTGAACACAGACAGTGAACACAGACAGTGAACACAGACAGTGAACACAGACAGTGAACACAGACAGTGAACACAGACAGTGAACACAGACAGTGAACACAGACAGTGAACACAGACAGTGAATACAGACAGTGAATACAGACAGTGAATACAATAGAATGTGAAGAAACCTGTTCTGTGACAGACTGATCATGACAATTACCTTGGGTACCTGTTTCAGCCTGACCCGTCGCACTCTTAACATCAATTGCCAGGACAGCAATGGAGACACGCCCCTTCATCTCGCCGCGCTCAACGGACATATGTGAGTGCTAGCAGTGACACCTGGTGTAGTGATTATGCACTAGACATTAGTGTAGTGGAAGTAATTTTACTCCATTTGTTTCGTATGTATGCTTTGTCTAGTCTCCATCTCTCTTCTCCCTTCCTCCTTCCTTCTTTCACTCCTTCCCTCCCTCTGCTCTCCCTTTTCCCACCATTTTTCCCACTTTCAATTTTGTTGTACATGTGAGCATATGTATAGGTGTGTTCTGTGTGTGTGCATGCGTGCGTGTGTGCGTGTGTGCGTGCGTGTGTGTAACTGCCTGTGAAAACACAAGTAAGTTCACATATACATGCATGTGTAGTTTTGTGTATGTACTATGTATGCATGTGTGTCGTGGTCTATCTAGACGTGTTATTACGACTGTTTAATGTTGTTTTATGATGAGCCTGGTAATGACAGTCGGCCATTACCCTGCACTGCATTATGTCTACCCCCGTTTGGGTGATATAAGATTAGAAAACCCAAGTGTATACTGTTAAATTTACTTTTGGACATGCTCAAAATTTACAGGAAATTTTCTTTTTGAACGCTGCTTATTTTAAATGTTTTTCTGTTGCACCTAAATCCTTGGAAACCAAGCTCAGAGGTGCATCAAATGCCATCAATACAAAAGTACTCTCAGAGTTGTCAACAGATTGATTGGTACACCAGAAGCTGTGGTTCGGATATATACAGTGCATAATACTAATTTTTTTTAGTTTTATTAAATATCTGAATGAATACATACATTCATTGCATCATACAAGAGTTAAATTACAATTTATATAATTAGAAATAATCAGTTAAATATATTTAAATCACAAAATTTACAAAATAGGAATTTGTATCTATGTAATTTTTTTTTCCGTGACATGTTCTTATACAAGAAATTAAATAATTGATGTTGACTTTTCAATTGTGTCAGACAGACAGTGGCGCTCCTGGTGAGTGACGTAATGTTCATCCTACATCTTTGAGTGGGTGATAAATTACTGACCAGTCCCTTGTGGTAACACTGGCGGCACTATAAATACACAACTGGTCTTTGATTAACCCAGTCACCTGTCATTTCTCACACCTACACTTTGACTGTTCACACTCATGTGACTCAATTAGAGGCTTCACTTTAGTCACTTAGGGTAGTCAAGTTGTGAACATTTCTCTCATTCAGCCCAAAGTTCAAGATCACCAACAGGAAATGTCACATCCAACTACCATAAAATGTTTGCACTTTAACTAAGAGCTAGGATTCATTCTGTAGGGTAAAGAACATGCTGCACCGGATGGACTTATCATTGTGTACTTCAGCTTCAATTGCAGTACATCACAATTTCATTTCTAGTAAATTCCAAGAGAACAGCTCTATCTTGCAAACATTATTCCAAATTATTTGTTGCCTGTTCCAACTTTTAAAAAGGCTTTGAGAAAAATGCAATTCCAGTTTTAAAATATTGATTTATACTTGATAACATAATGTGTGCTACAATCTATGTATCGTCTTTCTCTCTTTATCCCTCTCCCTACCTCCCTCCATCTGTCCCCCTTCACTCCTCTATGCCCCTCTCTTTCTTCCTTTCTGTCTACATAACTCTCCCTGCCCCCTCTCTTTCTTGCCCTTGCCCCCCATGCCCTCTCTCCCTCTCCTTGTACCTCTCCCTCACTCATCTCTCTCCTCCCTTCCCCACCTCTCTCCCTCTGTCTTTCTCTCCCAACTTCTCTGTCCGTCCGTCCGTCCGTCCGTCCGTCCGTCCGTCCGTCCGTCCGTCCGTCCGTCCGTCCGTCCGTCCGTCCGTCCGTCCGTCCGTCCGTCCGTCCGTCCGTCCGTCCGTCCGTCCGTCCGTCCGTCCGTCCGTCCGTCCGTCCGTCCGTCCGTCCCTCTGTAGTAGTAGACCAGTAGTAGTCCACAGTACACGACACACGACACACGACACACGACACACGACACACGACACACGACACACGACACACGACACACGACACACGACACACGACACCACTGTTGTGTTAACATTCCTTTTATTGCTGCTATTGTGATGTGCATTACACTTGTTCTGCAGCCTACAGAAGTGTGGGCCACCTGACAGTCTAAGTCCCAGTCTCCAGCCAGTCACACTGTGTGTGTGGGCTGGGCTATATAATGGATGTGTCTTCAGTGACAGTCGTCACCGCACTGCCACTGACATCTAGTTATCGTAATTGCAACTAACATCACCGCTGCATCCTGAGCAATCACAGTGAGGCAGGGCTGGGTGCACTCCCGTAATGGAAACCCCCTTCGACTGCAAGACAAGCCCTTTTTGTTCTTGGAAACATGTGCCAATTTTCCCCAGATTCGCAAAAGAATGCACTGCTTTTTGCCGGCTGGTCTTTGTGTGTAATTAGAACCATCTGGTAGTTGTGCCTGAAAGAAATATGGGCGGGCCACACTTTATTTTCATTTGGCTAGCATCAGAGAACTTTCCATTTCTCTCAGAACCGTGAGTGTTCATTGTCTGCCATGTTAGATCAGATCCAGGGACACATGTCGCATGAGACACTGACCTTTGGTCAAGTACACAACTTCTGCTGGGGTCAGAGATAGTGAAAGTGATCACTCTCTCAGACACACAGGCTGAAAGTGTCACATACACACATTCAGTCAGGTTGAAAGTGATTAACATTGCTCATTCACTCGCTCATTTGCACAGGCTGAACGTTATCACCCCAATCATTCAAACAGGCTGAAAATGAACATCACTTATTTGCATTGGCTGAAAGTGAATATCCTTGCTCATACACACAGAGGCTGAAAGTGAACATCACTTATTTGCATTGGCTGAAAGTGAATATCCTTGCTCATACACACAGAGGCTGAAAGTGAACACCCTCACTAGTTTACACATACTGAATGTGGTCACCATCACACATTCACACAGACTGAAAGTGAACACTCCTGCTCATTCACACAGACTGAAAGTGATCACCCTCACACATTCACACAGACTGAAAGTGATCACCCTCACACATTCACACAGACTGAAAGTGAACACTCCTGCTCATTTACACAGACTGAAAATGAACACCCTTGTTCATCCTATAGACCCTCAATCTTTCACTAATTTACTTAAACATGACGTACCTGGTAATGTTACTGACGTGAAGAATGTGACAGATTATTTACCGAACAAACAAATAAACTTTGTTGTGTAAAATAAATTTCATAAGAATCTACTGCTGCCACTGAAATATACAACTTAGCGGTGACAACCAGGTTATATCACATGTTATAGTACGTGTTGTGAATGTGAAGTGTAGTGGTTTGAGCCAGGGATTAGGACAGTCATGTGGACCTAGTCGGGCACCCCATCAGGTGTCATGCCACCAGGTATTAAATTGTGTTGTCTCTCATACTCAAGTTTTAGACGTGCATGTTTGGTTTGGCCCTCATCAAGACGCTGAGGTCACACATGCACGCAAACACTCACATCAGATGTGAGTGTCTGCGTGCATGTGTGCGCACATGTCTGCGGGCGACTGTATTGGCATGTGTCAGTGTGTACACTGACGTGTAGTGAACTTGCCACAGTGGCACAGATGTATCATATTCCTGTGTGTATTCTAATGTCACAGGATGTTGCTAATTTAGGCCATCTTTCACTACTGTGTGCACTGTGTGGTGTATAGTGTATACACAATACACAATGACTACACCCACAGGCCACAGGCCACAGGCAGTCTCCAACAACTGACATCTACATCTGTAGGCCTTACATCACACAACATTAGGACATGCTGGGCTAATGAATGTACAGCTGTACCACTATAGTAGATCTTTCACAACTTAGCAATAAATGTACACTAGATGCCCACATATTCACACAGTGTTGATTTCGCAGAATGCACCAACATTTCAAAGCCCATTGCCAGAATGGGATACAATTGAGGGATATCAGGTTGGGTGGATTTTTCTGAAAAATTAGGTATGAAGATTTTCCAAACAAAGTTCGTTAAATATTGGTTCATGTGCAGAGAAAGAACAAACATCTATGGTTAAATTGTCCTACCAGTACAGGACAGGTTATAATAGCCAACTAGATGTAGTATATAAAATATAATGTGATTTCATCCCTTGTGAGTGTGGTTTATTTGATCATGTGCACACGTTCTGAGGCTGGTCACTTCAGTTTGAGTTTCTTGTGTCGGAAATTACAACTGGCACAGAATAATTGCTAATTGTATCAAAACCTTTTTGTTGGAAATTTTATACAGAACATTGTAGTTAGTGTTAACAGTTTGTAGGCTGTAAGAGAGAGAGAGGGAGGGAGGGGAGTAGAGGGGGAGGCAGACCGCAAGTCTATTCAGAAACAGACAGAAAGATTGTATTCTTTGTTACAAACAGAACCTTGTAGTGTATTGGGTAAGCAGACACAATTCCTACAGGTGGGTGGGTGGGTGGGCGGGCGGGCGGGCTTGCGGGCAGACGGGCGGGTATTATTGGTCAAATAGACACAGTTCCAAGCAGACAGATTGTAGAGTAGTCGTAGACACACTTATAGTACATTAGAAAATATTCATAGATACAGTTAATATTTTTGTTTAAAGTTTTATTAAATTGTTCTTAGTTCACATTCTGTTCTATGCTATAAAGTGCCACATACAATAACAAGTAGGATTTGGTACTATATTAACTAAAATATCTTATTATTATTAGTTTATTGGTTGAGTAGACACAATCCCAGAGACAAAGACACACAGACACTCCGACAGACACACAGACACTCAGAAGTATTACAGCAAGTAGACACAGGTTGTAGTTTATTGGTTCAGTAGCCGTGTCCCATGCATACATATTTAATAGAGTCGACTGCGGCTGCTTGTGGCCACCAGATGCGGGTCTACTGATGCTCCCAAACCCAGGAGATTCACGTTTTGATTATCTGACTGCGGCGCTCACTCGCAAAAACATTGTTTGTATTGATTGGAGGCACCTGCGACCGTGTGGGCCAGTCCACGGGAACACTGTCCCCAAACTAGGGAACATCCCCAGGGAAGTGCCCTCTTAATACTGCACGGGTCAGTTCTGTGGTTATTGGCTTTGCAGACAGATGACCGGCTGATATGTCCAAGTTTTATGGTCAGCAGCAATGTATAAGTGGACATTCACAATTAAGGCTGCCCTTGGGATTGGGTCTGATTGACCTGAATTGTGAGGTGGCCCTAATCGTGAGATAAATTTCATGTAGTTTCCTGGTGCAGAAATCATTCGGGACAGTCCTAGGATTATAATGGGATGGCTGTCAGATGCTCAGTTATAAAAGTACATGTAATGCCGTGTTCATTTTAAATTAAATTTGTGATTTCTGAAATATAATATTACCGGGTACATCTAATTTGCGCTAGACTTTATAAGTCTGTTGTTTTAAGGCAGTGCGCAAGTGGATCTGTAATTGTGCTCTGTCCCCTTGTATGGATTTTAGAGAGCCGTTGTGTTGAGAAAATATAGTTGTGCTACGACTCCTTGGAAGCTATTGGACTACAACTGTGATCTGTCCCTTTGTAGCAAATCTATCTACAAAGTATAACTGTGGTCTGTCCCCTTATAAGGAGGCTGTATCCTATATGAAGTGTAGCTGTGGTATGCCCCTTTTAAGGAGACTATCCAATATTAAGTATCACTGTGGTCTGTCCCCTTGTGTGGAGGCTGTATCCAATATGAAGTGTAACTGTGGTCTGTCCCCTTGTATGGAAATATTAAGTATAACTGTGGCATGTCCCCTTGTGTGGAGGCTGTATCCAATATGAAGTATATTTGTGGTCTGTCCCCTTGTAAGGAAATATTAAGTATAACTGTGGTCTGTCCCCTTGTGTGGAGGCTGTATCCTATATGAAGTGTAACTGTGGTCTGTCCCCTTGATAGGAAATAGTAAGTATAACTGTGGTCTGTCCCCTTGTGTGGAGGCTGTATCCACTATGAAGTGTAACTGTGGTCTGTCCCCTTGATAGGAAATATTAAGTATAACTGTGGTCTGTCCCCTTGTGTGGAGGCTGTATCCAATATGAAGTGTAACTGTGGTCTGTCCCCTTGTAAGGAAATATTAAGTATCACTGTGGTCTGTCCCCTTGTGTGGAGGCTGTATCCAATATGAAGTGTAACTGTGGTCTGTCCCCTTGTAAGGAAATATTAAGTATAACTGTGGTCTGTCCCCTTGTATGGAGGCTGTATCCAATATGAAGTGTAACTGTGGTCTGTCCCCTTGTAAGGAAATATTAAGTATAACTGTGGTCTGTCCTCTTGTGTGGAGGCTGTATCCAATATGAAGTGTAACTGTGGTCTGTCCCCTTGATAGGAAATATTATGTATAACTGTGGTCTGTCCCTTTGTGTGGAAGCTGTATCCATATAGGTGTATGAAGGCAATGTGTAGATGAAATTGTAACTGCAGTCTGTCCCTTTGTATGGAGATGTATGCTGTATCTAATATGCAGTGTAACTGTGGTCTGTCCCCTTTATAGGGAGACGTTACGTCTAACTGTGAGCTGTTCTCTTATAGGGAAGTAGCATGTCTAACTCTGATCTGTCCCCCTGTAGAGAGGCGGTGCGACTGCTCCTCCGATACGAGGGATCGGCCAACACGGATGACAGTCGGGGCTGTTTCCCCCTGCACCTGGCGGCGTGGAACGGACACGCAGACATCTGCCGTGTCCTCCTTACCCACGGTCCCTCCATCGCCAAGGTCAACGAACAGGTGGGTCAATAGGTCAGCTTATGTCCAGGACACACTCGGGTCAGAGTCAATGATGACCAAGGGGTGGTTTCATAAAGTGACGTAACTATACGTATAACTATACGGTCCACTGGTCGTCACTAACAGTGATTTGGTCCTACAGCCAGTTTCATGAGACCAACTTAGCATTTGCGTAATTAAATCGACGTAGAATTGACCTAATTAGGTCGCGATGGGTTTGTGTTGTCCCTGAACACAATTTTTTCCCTAAGCTGCTGCCTTTGCCGTTTGTATACCAAACACCAAACTATGATGAATTTAACAGATTTCAGGTGTAAACATTAAAAATAATAAGTTGAGAATGGGCGTGTCAGCAGCATCAATGAACTTGGGGAGGTAAATATTTCAATTAGCGTAAAGTTACGCCTATAAATAGTAAATACATGGCACAGCCGAAGTGCAGCTATGGAGCAGACCCATGAAACGCAACTAGCGTAACTTTACGACATTTTAGGCTTTCGACAAGTTATCGCCAGCTATAATGTCGTAAGTACACTTTGTGAAACCGGTTCCGGGGAATTAGATGACATCTGGTAGTAATCTGTGGTGGTGTCAGCAGATATGTATGTGTTATGAAATTGAGCACTTGGGAATGTCAACGTACTGTGACATGTGCTATAAGATGCCATGCCTACTGTAAGGACAAGTCCTATGGTCACTGCTGGTCAAGCAGGTGTTGATGTGATTAAGAACTGAACATCAGATGTTGTTTATCACTTCCATCATAAATCCTCAAGATTCATAGTCCATAGTGTTCTGGAGCTGGCAAGACATTGATTATGACATGAAGACAAGACTTCCCGTGAGGTATATTTTAAGAACCAAAGGTTCTGGCAGAGCTGGCAGGACTTCATCATCATTGTCATCATTATCGTTGTCATCATTATCGTTGTCATCATTATCGTTGTCATCATTATCGTTGTCATCAGTATCATTGTCATCATCATCATTGTCACCATCATCAATGTCATCATTATCGTTGTCATCAGTATCATTGTCATCATTATCATTGTCACCATCATCAATGTCATCATTATCATTGTCATCATCATCATTGTCATGATCATCATTATCATTATTATCATTGTCATCGTTATCATTGTCATCATTATTGCAGTCATCATTATCATTGTCATCATTATCATTGTCATCATCATCATTGTCATCATCATTGTCATCATCATTGTCATCATTGTCATCATTGTCATCATCATCATTGTCATCATCATCATTGTCATCATCATCATCATCATTGTCTTCATTGTCATCATCATCATTATCATCATCATCATCATCATCATCATTGTCATCATCATCATTGTCATCATCATCATTGTCATCATCATCATTGTCATCATCATCACTGTCATCATTATCATTGTCATCATTATCATTGTTGTCGTTGATTAACGGCAGTGTTTCCAGGCCCTGCTGGATTTGCCTTCTTCCAAATTGATTTCCTCCGACTGGCGCGGTCCTCAGCCTCCCGTGGGTTGACACCTATCAGACTCAAGTCTGAAGTTACAGACACCTGCCAGGTCTTCCTTGGCCTGCCAACGGGAGCTGTGTCCTCCACCACCAACCTTTCACCCAGTCAACACTGTCCCTTCCTTCTAGATGCCCACCTTCCTTGTCTCAACTCTTACTGTCCTCGTCATGATCACACCTCATGGCCCATGTCATCATTGTCTTGCATCCATACGACAGGCAACTTACTTTTATATGCACTAATAGCTCTGACCATGCCTGTCAATGACGTCATATATGATTGTACCTCATATACCTCTCCTACAAGGTTCGACGGATATTGCCTTGTCATATGCCTACTCACCTCAAGAATCAATAGTGGTTACTTCATGTCCATTTCAAACAATATTTCACCTGTTATGTGGGTCAGCCTCAAACCCACCACATAAAGTCACAGACAGCCAATTTTCACTGATTCGGTTTTCATGTGGGCACACTTAAATTAGAGCTGTGATTACAGCAGTCTTTCTGTAAACAATGAAGACGTAACTTGATATACTCCAAACTCAGGTGTGACAGTATAACTTACTATCACATATTTCTGCCACCTAGAGTGAGTGGTTGAGTGCCATCAGATCATCTAACTGCTTATTATTGATTTTATCAGTTCTGCCACCCACCGTGGTCGTTGGTACAGAGGCTGAGATACCTCTAATTGATGCTGCGATTATCGGAAAATCACTATCGTGGAAACTTCCAAGATATCAATACAAGGCCTCCATGTAACTGGTATCGGCAGAAAGAGCCATGAATCAGACTCACTGTGTGCCCAGTTGTGGTGTATCTGTGTGTACAACGACTGGCAAGGGACGTCTTTGTGACAGAGTAAGCCAGGACTAGTCAATCACAGCACTCCCAGGATACTGTCTCACACGGTGCTCTTGGCCAGGCGATTAGGACGATCATTTTTGACTAATCATCCGCTTGTGGGATCTTGGGGAAGAGCAACAAGTATTTGAGGAGCACATGTGGGAGAACTGTGGGGGTCAGGGGACAGTCAGTTTTCCCGTTTGTGCCTGTGTTATGTTTTATACAAGGTTCACGTGGGGCGGGGACTTCCTGGAGTAACATGGAGCCAGTTGTTGAAAATCAAGGCTTGAAACTTAAAGCCTGGAATTTTTATAAACAGCATGGAAAAGCCTGGAATTTTTATAAACGGCATGGAAAAGCCTGGAATTTTTATAAACAGCATGGAAAAGATTTTTTATAAACGACATGGAAAAACATGGAATTTTTATAAACAGCATGAAAAAGCATGGAATTTTTATAAACAGCATGGAAAAGCCTAGAATTTTTATAAACAGCATGGAAAAGCCTTTTTTTAAACGGCATGGAAAAGCCTGAAATTTTATAAATGGAATGGAAAAGCTTGGAATTTTCTATAAACAGCATGGAAAAGCCTGGAATTTTAATAAACAGCATGGAAAAGCCTGGAATTTTATAAATGACATGGAAAAGCGTGGACTTTTTTATAAACAGCATGGAAAAGCATGGAATTTTATAAATGGCATATAAAAGCATGGAATTTTTATAAACGGCATGGAAAAGCATGGCATTTTTATAAGCGCCATGGAAAAGCATGGAATTTTTATAATTGGCTTGGAAAAGCATGGAATTTTTTAAACGGCATGGAAAAGCATGGAATTTTTATAAATGACATGAAAAAGCATGGCATTAAAAAAAATATGGAAAACATGGACTTTTTACAAAAGGCATAGAAAAGCCTGGAATTTTTACAAACGACTTGGAAAAGCCTGGAATTTTTACAAACAGCATGGGAAAGCATGACATTTTTATAAGTGGCATGGAAAAGCCTGGTATTTTTTTAAACGGCATGGAAAAGCATGAATTTTCATAAGCGGCATTGAAAAGCTTGGAATTTTTAAAAATATGGAAAAGCATGGCATTTTTATAAATGGCATGGAAAAGCATGGAATTTTATAAATGACATGGAAAAGCATGGATTTTTTATAAACGGGATGGAAAACCATGATTTTTTTATCAATGGCATGGAAAAGCATGGAATTTTCATAAGCGGCATGGAAAAGCCTGGAATTTTTACAAAGTGCATGGAAAAGCCTGGAATTCTTATAAACGGCATGGAAAAGCATGGAATTTTCATAAGTGGCTTGGAAAAGCATGGAATTTTTACAAACGGTATGGAAAAGCCTAGAATTTGTATAAAAGACATGGAAAAGCATGGAATTTTTACCAACTGCATGGAAAAGCCTGGAATTTGTATAAACGGCATGCAAAAAGCCTGGAATGTTATAAACGACATATTGGTATTTTTACAAAAGGCATGGAAAAGCCTGGAATTTTTATAAATGGCATTGAAAAGCATGGAATTTTTATAAGCGGCATGGAAAAGCTTGGAATTATATAACCGGAATGGAAAAGCAGGGAATTTTTATAAACGGCATGGAAAAGCCTCAAATTTTATAAACAACATGGAAAAGCCTGGATTTTTTTTATAAACGGCATGGAAAAGCCTGGAATTTTTACAAATGGCATGGATAACCTGGGAGTTTTACAGACGGCTTGAAAAAGCCTGGAATTTTTACAGACAGCATGGAATAGCCTGGAATTTTTTTAAATGGCATGGAAAAGCCTGGAATTTTATAAACGACATTGAAAAGCCTGGAATGTTTACAAACAGCATGGAAAAGCTTGGGATTTTTATAAACGGCATGGAAAAGCCTGGGATTTTTATAAACGGCATGGAAAAGCATGGAATTTTTACAAAAGGCATGGAATAGCATGGAATTTTATAAACCGCATGGAAATCCTGGAATTTTTTTAAACGGCATTGAAAAGCATGGAATTTTATACACGACATTGAAAAGCCTGGAATTTTATAAACGGCATTGAAAAGCATGGAATTTTTACAGACGACATGGAAAAGCCAGGATTTTTTATAAACGGCTTGGAAAAGGCTGACATTTTATAAACGGCATTGAAAAGCCTGGAATTTTTACAAACGGCATAGAAAAGCCTAGAATTTTTACAGACGACATGGAAAAGCCAGGATTTTTTATAAACGGCTTGGAAAAGGCTGACATTTTATAAGCAGCTTTGAAAAGGCTAGAATTTTTATAAACGGCTTGGAAAAGGCTGAATTTTTTATAAGCAGCTTGGAAAAGGCTAGAATTTTTATAAACGCCATGGAAAAGCTAGATATTTTATAAATGGCAAGGAAAATCCTGGAAAAGCTTGGAATTCTGAGTTTTCAGAAAGTTCAGTGGCCTGCCTGTCAGTGGGTCTAATGAGCACAGGTGGGTTATAATTTGTCTTAGCAGGTGTGTTTGGGATTAGATCAGATATTGTAATTAGTCTTTAAAATGTGTTTTGGATAAATGTCCTGCTCAATGGTAGTAATTTTGAACAGAATTATTTCAATCCTGGCAAAAAGCATGGTAACGTCACTGAATTTTATAATTGCTTAAGTGTATGAACCTTGTTTATACAGTTATAAGGAAGTTGTATCTGAGAAAATTATGAATGTCAGAAAAAAGGTATTCAAAGCATTTCTATCAAGTCATGACTTCAGGTTTGATCAGTCACATATCTCCAGCTCATTTAAAATGCATGCATGCAGTGTCATGCATTATGCCCAGCTCTTTGACAACATTAGCCATGTAAATCAACACCCATGTGTGGAATGTGAATAAAGTCACTCTTTGTTGTGTCGTTTCACTACCAATAGAGGCTATGATCCTGCTGGTAGACCTGATCTACTGCCTTCAGTTCACATCAAGATAGATTAAGGGGTCAGTGTAGGTCAAAGTGACCAGAAGGATTTGTCTGCCAGTGGGTGACCTGGTTTACTGCCCCATTGGTCCACTGTTGACTGACCAACAGAGGGTGTGTGTCCACTCACTCAGGACAGTGAAACCAGTAGGGTCTGACCACAGTTGAGTGTCCTGTTGTGTTAAAGAATAGTATATAAGGAGTAGTATTCCACATAGAAAATGGTGATTAACTTAAAATTTGAAAAAAATATGATTATGTCAGGGTGCGAAATAAGGCCGGTCCAATGGTCCAGGACGAGTAGTTTTGTGGATGGATGGATTTATTTAATATAAAATGTAAAAACATTGTACAGATATACATAAGATATAAATACAAAGTACATTTAATATAGGGATGACACAAAAAAGTGCAAGCACTTATTTCCATTGTGGTCCCTAAAAGAGCTAGGACTAGTAAGAGCTGTCCCTTTTACGTAGTAACAACATATTCAGGACTATGTAGTTGTCTATAACGACGGACTAGCAGCTAGCTAGAACTATCGATTATGTGAAATGGAATGAGGAATATTAGCATGATGATTGGTAGGATATATTGGCAGTGGAGTGAAGCATATTGAGAAGAGTGCGGTTGGTGTAATGACTATTTTGCCATTTTTATTTACACGTAGGTGACAAAAATATGACTAATTTGGTCTATATTGATGGCCACTATGGATATTATATTGTGTATAATATATATACACACACACACACACACACACACACACACACACACACACACACACACACACACACACACACACACACACACACACACACAAACACACACACACACACACACACACACACCAATTAAAAAGAACTGGAGTAGCTAATTTTGATTAAATTTGATGACCGCACATCATTCCAGTGACTGCGAAGACATTTTAGATTGTTCTCAAGTACAGCTTTCTCAATTTTTTTTAATTTGACCAAATGTTTTGACCACCAAAAGTCAGTGGTCAGTGTTGTCCAAGGGTCAGCGGGACTTATGTCAAGGGCACACATAGGACAGCGATGACCATGCAGTGCATTATATTACATATGTTAGTGGTTTGTGGCTTTGTGCTGGTGTCACCAAATGACCCCTTCATGTGTCTTCAACTGGACACTGGAATGTCAACATGCAGTGACTTCAGTTACAATTCATTTACCCCTTCTGACATGTGACTTCACGTCTCATGCTTACTGAGTCATAGCAACATAAAAACACTGTCACACAATTGTACAGTACAGCCTGTAGTTGCTTATATGTGTTTAATGTTGTTTTGTTGTATAATAATTGTTTTCAGGTTCATTTTGTATGATAGAATAGAACAGATTCGTACACAACCTGGCTTCCGTGTGACATGTTGACTCGTGCGGTCCAATGTTTATCGCCCATGGGAAAAGATTAATCACATAAAGAATATTCCTGTGAACATTAGTTTCACAATATAGTTAACTGCATTATAACACCCAAAATCATACCATAACTAGCCACATTCTGCCCAGGTAAATCCTCTAAACGTGTTACATTTTACAAAAGGAGGTCACCCTGTTGTGGAGGGCAGCTATCATGTGCTTCATGATGGAGACTACAGTGCCATGGTCCAGATATTGAGAAAACAATTTAAATCTGAAAGTGTGATGATTTTGTTCAGACCGAGCCTGTTGCCAGCCTTTTACAAAGTTAACACAAATGATGCAGCGTCGATGCCCAGACTTCACAAATCCACTTTATTAGATTCAATTTGAGCAGAATGATTGATCACTTCAAATCACAATGGATATCATGTTTTTGATGGAGATATTTGATTCAACAGAAGGTGTCCAGGAGCACTCTGTGGCCTTGTCTCTCTCTTCCCGTGTCATCTGGGATTGTCAGTTATTGATTCGTGGTGAAATTATGTTGTAGAATGCAATCTCGGAGACAGCTCTACACTGCGCTGCCCAGTACGGTCATGACAGAGTGGTCAGTGTGCTGTTGGAGGTAGGTGTGGTCAGTGGTCATCTGTTGGTCAGTACCTTAGTGAAGTTAAGGGTGGAGACATTAACCCCCATGAAGATGTCCCCAAGATCAAAAGTCCCCTGGATAAAACTTCCAGAAAAAACCCTGGAAAACATGATTTTGACTAACACAAGTCCGACTAAGATTAGTGTGTTTATTCTTTGCTTTACCGACATATTTTACTTTTCGGAAATTTATTTACATATTGGACATTATGAAAGTGTTTGCAAACTGCGACAGAAATGCCAGTTAAAATATTATGTTTTCTATTATAAAATCACAGGCATAATAGTTAATGGTGATAAATGTTTAGCTTAAAGGGTAAAAAAGAATAATGTTTGTGTATATGCTCCTAGAACTAATAAAAAGACATAAGTATTTGCAGTTAAGACTATTAATCCGATTATGCCATTAGTTCACATGTAAAGACTCATGTCACACGATCCTCGATGACCACTTATATTTCCGCCAACAATTTGTTAATACTTATGATGATATGTTTTCTTTGGATTACGCCACTTTCCGTTACATAAGTTGGTTTTGTGTATACACAAAACCAACCATCCACAGTTTATAGCCAGTACAGTAGTTTACAGTATAACCAATCATAAAATTGTCTTTGTCACTGTAACTTGTAAAAAATTATATCCATGTGGGTGTAGTTAGTTATTCATGTATGTAAGTAGTCAAGTCTAGTAGTTATTCATGTATGTAAAAATGTTAGTCAGTTTCTAAAATGAAGGGACTATGAGAAACCAATAAAAGAGCCGGTGTATTCATGAACACATCAGTCAAACCTAGACCCGTCATAAACAACATCTTAACTCGGTGCTCATTGGTCAAGTCACTCACCATGAGAAAGATGGCTGCCTCCAAGATATTGGACATTTCATTAATCTTCCACTTTGACAATGCATTCAGCATCTAACTACTAATGCAAACATCTTGATTATAGCTGCAAATGGTCAGTTTAACACCTTTAGGTGCATAATAAAAGGAATCATTTTGTTCCCTTTAATATCTGTTTTGTTAGTTGGTCTTTATATCTGCAAAACACATCAAAACAATTATTGTTCAAATCTAGACATATTTACATGTGGCGCCATCTTGCTGATAATTTTGAAAACAAAATGGCTCAAATTATCCTACATATTTTTAAATAGCTGATAAAACCGCAGACCTCAAAATAAACAACTGAGGTCTAATGGTGAAATAATTTGTTGCCGTTTCTCTTGCGTAGTACCATGCGAACCCAAACATCCGCAACCACCACAACGAGTCACCTCTTGACCTCGCCTGTCAATATGGCCGTCTCGAGACCGCGCAGCAGTTGCTACGGCGACACCCCACGCTGCCCTGCCACAACATCGACAAACACTCTCCGCTCCATCTCGCCGCTCGCAACGGACACCGCCAGGTGGCGCAACTGTTGCTCGACGCCGGCTTCGACATCAACACACGGGTCAGTGTTAAACCTCCACCATATGTTGGCTTTTGAACATCGCCAAGTATGTGTGTTACTCACAATGGTTGTCAGCTAAAAGTTCCTGGTAGGTTAAATTTTTGACTCATTTCGTGGAAACTATTTACTGTGACATTTGAAGTCAGCTGTACAAATCTGTTATTTAGTTTCACTGAAAACATTCTAGAGTTCGCTTAATTAATTTTGATCGGATCCAGTAAATATTCAATGGCGAAATTCAGCAGTGTTCCTCTTGTGTAAATACTCTGCTTTATGAATTTTTTATATTATATATATATATATATATTATATATATATATATATATATATATATATATAATACATATATATATATATATATATATATATATATATACATATATGATTATATATATACTATTAAAAAAATATGTAAATTTTTATATACAATAAATAATTACATAATTATATATATATAATTTATATGTACATATCGACATGCTGTTTGATTATATGAAATTAATTGATATTATTAAACTATTACATTGTATACTACCTAGAGATCAGACATTCTTAAAGCCATGCTAGATCTTCAACATACGGTCATATTATGACATTTATTGACACATTTTAAAATGCAGAGAAATGTTTCAGGAATCAAATTGCATTTGTCAAATGCCTGACTTGGCCTTGATGTGTTAAATGTGCCTGTTAACTTGTCATCTCACTTTTGCATGTCCTCATTCTTGGACAGATGGAGACGGGGACAGCCCTACATGAGGCAGCCATCTTTGGGAAGGGGGACGTCGTCCGACTGCTTTTGGACAATGGTCAGTACTTGAGAGACTATACTTCAAGTCTCATGTTTTATCAGATGCTTCTGAACATTGTCTGAGTTGCTGCATCAACCAATGAAATCCATTGTTGGATCAGTATTTTTGAACTATGGACCAATCACAATTGACTTAGCAAATAATTGTTGGAAAATATATTGTACTTGTCCACTTGCCTCTTTCTGTGTTCTTATATTATTGTTTTATCAACCATTAACCTTTGATCTGCAAATTGGCAGTCTATGTCAAATCACTTACCTAACACAATTAGACATTAACCTTTCTACCTATCAGAGAAATAAAAATACTGTAGTGTAAAGGCACACTATAGATGGCGCCACTGTGAATACATTAAAAATGTTATAATAGCTTATGAAAATCTAAAATAATCTTGTATCATGCTTGTTTCCTTGAGCTAATTAACCAGCTACTGAGTGATATGTACAGAACCGATAATATATTTATGGAGAGTGATATTCCAAGGGTACATCTGTCAATCATTGGACTGTCAACTGTGAAAACACAAATGCACTTACAGTCATTCAAAGCTTGGATAATTTCTTCCACTCCTCTTTGCCTCAGGTCACTGAGCTGTGTAAATGTGTGGCTGGCAATAGACAGTGATAGGATTACAGTGATGGAATTATCAGAGAGAGCCGCCTTGGTCAAGTGATTGCTGCGTTATTGGAGACTGCAGAGACAAACCTTTATGTGGACAAGTCGGTTGTAGGGGAAATATAACGCATTCGGGAAAACTCTTATTGTTTTCTGTACACCTGTGTGTTTGTACGTTCTGCTGATGTGCATATATGTTTGATTCTGTGAATTGTTATAATAATAGAAACATTTCATAGCACCTTTTACAACCTAGGCTGCTCAAAAGTGCCTTACACACTCGTACATGTTACAAAGAACATTCACAATAACAAACTAGTGTATTTCTTTAAAAGAAACTATGCCACATTAAAAAGTAAACTACAAAAGACAACATATCTGTGTAATAAACATACAGAAACTGTGACGTATGGAACATGGTATTGTGTATGTGGCTGCTTGTGTTTGTACGTATGTTGATGCCATCATTGTATAGTGTACACAGTATACATTGGTATTGTGTATGTGGCTGCTTGTGTTTGTACACACGTATGTTGATGCCATCACTGTATAGTGTACACAGTATACAGTGGTATTGTGTATGTGGCTGCTTGTGTTTGTACACACGTATGTTGATGCCATCACTGTATAGTGTACACAGTATACATTGGTATTGTGTATGTGGCTGCTTGTGTTTGTACACACGTATGTTGATGCCATCACTGTATAGTGTACACAGTATACATTGGTATTGTGTATGTGGCTGCTTGTGTTTGTACACACGTATGTTGATGCCATCACTGTATAGTGTACACAGTATACATTGGTATTGTGTATGTGGCTGCTTGTGTTTGTACACACGTATGTTGATGCCATCACTGTATAGTGTACACAGTATACATTGGTATTGTGTATGTGGCTGCTTGTGTTTGTACACACGTATGCTGATGCCATCACTGTATAGTGTACACAGTATACTTGGTTTGTAGTGTGTTGTGTCACACTGTGATATGTACACAGTATACATTGGTATTGTGTATGTGGCTGCTTGTGTTTGTACACACGTATGTTGATCCATCACTGTATAGTGTACACAGTATACATTGGTATTGTGTATGTGGCTGCTTGTGTTTGTACACACGTATGTTGATGCCATCACTGTATAGTGTACACAGTATACATTGGTATTGTGTATGTGGCTGCTTGTGTTTGTACACACTATGTTGATCCATCACTGTATAGTGTACACAGTATACATTGGTATTGTGTATGTGGCTGCTTGTGTTTGTACACACGTATGTTGATACCATCACTGTATAGTGTACACAGTATACATTGGTATTGTGTATGTGGCTGCTTGTGTTTGTACACACGTATGTTGATGCCATCACTGTATAGTGTACACAGTATACATTGGTATTGTGTATGTGGCTGCTTGTGTTTGTACACACGTATGTTGATGCCATCACTGTATAGTGTACACAGTATACATTGGTATTGTGTATGTGGCTGCTTGTGTTTGTACACACGTATGTTGATGCCATCACTGTATAGTGTACACAGTATACATTGGTATTGTGTATGCGGCTGCTTGTGTTTGTACACACGTATGTTGATGCCATCACTGTATAGTGTACACAGTATACATTGGTATTGTGTATGCGGCTGCTTGTGTTTGTACACACGTATGTTGATGCCATCACTGTATAGTGTACACAGTATACATTGGTATTGTGTATGTGGCTGCTTGTGTTTGTACACACGTATGTTGATGCCATCACTGTATAGTGTACACAGTATACATTGGTATTGTGTATGTGGCTGCTTGTGTTTGTACACATGTATGTTGATGCCATCACTGTATAGTGTACACAGTATACATTGGTATTGTGTATGTGGCTGCTTGTGTTTGTACACACGTATGTTGATGCCATCACTGTATAGTGTACACAGTATACATTGGTATTGTGTATGTGGCTGCTTGTGTTTGTACACACGTATGCTGATGCCATCACTGTATAGTGTACACAGTATACATTGGTATTGTGTATGTGGCTGCTTGTGTTTGTACACACGTATGTTGATGCCATCACTGTATAGTGTACACAGTATACATTGGTATTGTGTATGTGGCTGCTTGTGTTTGTACACACGTATGTTGATGCCATCACTGTATAGTGTACACAGTATACATTGGTATTGTGTATGTGGCTGCTTGTGTTTGTACACACGTATGTTGATGCCATCACTGTATAGTGTACACAGTATACATTGGTATTGTGTATGTGGCTGCTTGTGTTTGTACACACGTATGTTGATGCCATCACTGTATAGTGTACACAGTATACATTGGTATTGTGTATGCGGCTGCTTGTGTTTGTACACATGTATGTTGATGCCATCACTGTATAGTGTACACAGTATACATTGGTATTGTGTATGTGGCTGCTTGTGTTTGTACACACGTATGCTGATGCCATCACTGTATAGTGTACACAGTATACATTGGTATTGTGTATGTGGCTGCTTGTGTTTGTACACACGTATGTTGATGCCATCACTGTATAGTGTACACAGTATACATTGGTATTGTGTATGTGGCTGCTTGTGTTTGTACACACGTATGTTGATGCCATCACTGTATAGTGTACACAGTATACATTGGTATTGTGTATGTGGCTGCTTGTGTTTGTACACACGTATGCTGATGCCATCACTGTATAGTGTACACAGTATACATTGGTATTGTGTATGTGGCTGCTTGTGTTTGTACACACGTATGTTGATGCCATCACTGTATAGTGTACACAGTATACATTGGTATTGTGTATGTGGCTGCTTGTGTTTGTACGTATGCTGATGCCATCACTGTATAGTGTACACAGTATACATTGGTATTGTGTATGTGGCTGCTTGTGTTTGTACGTATGCTGATGCCATCACTGTATAGTGTACACAGTATACATTGGTATTGTGTATGTGGCTGCTTGTGTTTGTACGTATGTTGATGCCATCACTGTATAGTGTACACAGTATACATTGGTATTGTGTATGTGGCTGCTTGTGTTTGTACGTATTTTGATGCCATCACTGTATAGTGTACACAGTATACATTGGTGTGTTATCTACATGTGTATGATTCTGTACTTGCTTGTGTTTGTCACACGTATGTTTGATGACCATCACTGTATAGTGTACACAGTATACATGGTATTGTGTATGTGGCTGCTTGTGTTTGTAACACGTATTTGATGCCATCACTGTATAGTGTACACATGGTAGTTGTTTCATGTGAAGACACACGTATGTGATGCCATCATGTATAGTGTACACAGTATACATTGGTATTGTGTATGTGGCTGCTTGTGTTTGTACGTATGTTGATGCCATCATGTATAGTGTACACAGTATACATTGGTATTGTGTATGTGGCTGCTTGTGTTTGTACACACGTATGTGATGCCATCATGTATAGTGTACACAGTATACATTGGTATTGTGTATGTGGCTGCTTGTGTTTGTACACACGTATTTTGATGCCATCACTGTATAGTGTACACAGTATACATTGGTGTGTTATCTACATGTGTATGATTCTGTATGTACATACATGTATATCTGTTGGTGTGTTGTGCACATTACATGTGTGTTTGTGTGACGTACACACATGTGTTGGTGTGTTACCAGATTGAGCACCTGAAGACACGAGGGTGAGGCGCTGGTTGTAACACGTAGTTCCTCACTTGGAACATATCTGGTGGATCCTTGTGTCCTGTGTCAGTTGCCTTTCAGGGAAGACAAAGGCAGATGATGTTGACAAGAGTAAAGTGTTAATGTTGGACATAACCCCATAAATAAAAACCACTCGGCTGCCGCAAAACAATTCTGCTAGAAAAAAACACTGCCGGATATAACCGTGGTTTTCTATGTAGTTATAATACCATATGACAACCACGTAACAGTATTTTGTTTCCATTTACAGGGTGACCCCAAAAAGCCACCAAAAAGCCAATAACTTCTACATGTGTTCAGCGAATTGCGTCATATTTGGTGCGCATTAACTGCAGTTTGTGCATGATGCTTCCACAAAGTTTCCAGTTTGTAGGTCAAATGGTTCGACTTTTTTGTCTCTCCAAAATGTGTTCCAATCTCCAAACTGTTGCGATGTGTGGTACTAGGATGAAGCACACGTTCTTCTCTCAGGCCACAAACACAGCAAGAATAACATTTCCTGGGGCACAGTTCCACCAGAGGACATTCTACGGTGGCCATTACACTCAATAAGGAGCGTGCGTCACCCGATTTAAACCTCCATATTATTTCCTTTGGGGTTATCTGAAGGATCGAGCGGAGGAAACCCCCCCATGACATTTGGTGACTTGAAGACAGCCACTACAGCCAGGATAAGGACAGTCCCAATAGTTGAATGCATTCGTGTCATTCACAATTTTGGGTGCTGCTTGCAAGCATGCCTGTAATGACAATGGAGTCATTTGGAACATATATTGGAGAGAATATAAAAGTCAAACTGGAAACGTTGTGGAATGATCATGCACAAACTGAAGTTAATGGGCACCAATATGAAATAATTCGCTGAACAATTAAAGTTATTATATATATATATATATATATATATATATATATATATATATATATATATAAAATAACTTCTACATCGTAGCAATATATACATATATATATATATATATATATATATATATATATATATAATATAGGGTACTATATTTTACTTTTCATGCAATATATTCTGAAAAAATTTCACACATTCACAATATTAAATTTATTGTCTTTTTGCCTAATTACACAAACACATGTCATTGTGGGGAGCGGCGGCCATGTGGTAGAGCGCCGGACTGTCAATCGAGGGGACGGTGATGCAATCCCACCTACTGTTTCAAAACTTAGGCAATTTCATTCACCCCCATTTGCCTGTGTCTTTCGGAAGAGACATTAAAAGCCAATGGTGCCTTCTATCTGGTGTAAATAGGGGGGTAAATGTATAACCTGTAGCGCACTCACAAATACTTGTTGGACTTTAAATGCCCTGCAAAGGGCCCGGTCCAGTATCTGAAAGAAGAAGATTTCTGTCAGACCAGAGGACCATAACGCAACATTGAAAAATATAAAAAGCAGGGGTTTCGTCCATTTTCTTGTTACAGTGTTGTGTCCAGCAGGGGTTTTATCCAGCAGGAGATTTGTCCAGGTGCGTTTTGTCCGTGTGAGTTGTGTCCAGCGGGAGATTTGTCCAGGTGGGTTTTGTCCGTGGGAGTTGTGTCCAGCAGGAGATTTGTCCAGGTGGGTTGTGTCTGTGGGAGTTGTGTCCAGCGAGAGATTTGTCCAGGTGGGTTTTGTCCGTGAGAGTTGTGTCCAGCAGGAGATTTGTCCAGGTGGGTTGTTTTCTGTGGGAGTTGTGTCCAGCAGGAGATTTGTCCAGGTGGGTTGTGTCTGGGGAGTTGTGTCCAGCGAGAGATTTGTCCAGGTGGGTTTTGTCCGTGAGAGTTGTGTCCAGCAGGAGATTTGTCCAGGTGGGTTGTGTCTGTGGGAGTTGTGTCCAGCAGGAGATTTGTCCAGGTGGGTTGTGTCTGTGGGAGTTGTGTCCAGCAGGAGATTTGTCCAGGTGGGTTTTGTTCATGGGAGTTGTGTCCAGCAGGAGTTTTGTCCAGGTGGGTTTTGTCCATGGGGGTTGTGTCCAGCGGGAGTTTTCTCCAGGTTGGTTTTGTCCATTTGGGTTGTTTCCAGTGGGAGTTTTCTCCAGGTGGGTTTTGTTCGTGGGGGTTTGCCCAGCAGGAGATTTGTCCAGGTGGGTTTTGTCTGTGGAGGTTGTGCCCAGCAGGAGATTTGTCCAGGTGGGTTTTGTCTGTGGAGGTTGTGCCCAGCAGGAGATTTGTCCAGGTGGGTTTTGTCCGTGGGGTTTGCCCAGCAGGAGATTTGTCCAGGTGGGTTTTGTCTGTGGAGGTTGTGTCCAGCGGAGTTTTCCAGGTGGGTTTTGTCTGTGGAGGTTGTGCCCAGCAGGAGATTTGTCCAGGTGGGTTTTGTCCGTGGGGTTTGCCCAGCAGGAGATTTGTCCAGGTGGGTTTTGTCTGTGGAGGTTGTGCCCAGCAGGAGATTTGTCCAGGTGGGTTTTGTCTGTGGAGGTTGTGCCCAGCAGGAGATTTGTCCAGGTGGGTTTTGTCCGTGGGGTTGTGTCCAGCAGGAGATTTGTCCAGGTGGGTTTTGTCTGTGGAGGTTGTGCCCAGCAGGAGATTTGTCCAGGTGGGTTTTGTCCGTGGGAGTTGTGTCCAGCAGGAGATTTGTCCAGGTGGGTTTTGTCCGTGGGAGTTGTGTCCAGCAGGAGATTTGTCCAGGTGGGTTTTGTTACTTTCAACAGTGGTCCTGTCCTACACCCATATAAGGACAGAAAGAACTAACCTTTGGTGTTTTTTCACCCTGTTTCAGACCACACGGAGGGCATTGACACCCCCTACCGCCGCTCCTGCTACCTCCCAAACACCTGCGCTGTCTACGACACCGTCAGTCTACAGGAACCACTGACCTCGTTACGTTACCGTGACAACAAGGTGACCTCGGCGACCTCGCCTGATGTGTTTGAGTTGTACTCACAGGTCGTGCGGCAGGACCGAGGGAGGCCAATGACGACCTACAGCAGTAAGGAGAGGTAGGTGTGGGTAGGTTGACCCCCTCGAGGGCAGGCTGACTTGGGGGGGCAGTACAGTTGTATGACTGTCACATCCCAGTGTTGATTCCCTTCCTTCATCCAATAATTTAGCAAATGGCGATGTATTAAAATGTAACATCCATTAAACAGATCTGTACCAGAGAAGGACAGACACAGGAGGGGAGTAGTTGGGGAATGGGGAAGACGGGAAACGACTGTCAACAGGGAAAACAAAAAACTCAAAATAACCACCTGTTTTTCCACATACATTGCCAGATCAGAGGCCAAAGTTTTCAAAGTCCATTCGTTTCCTTGAACCTTTGACCATAGAAAGAAGTGAGTGATCCTCTGCACCTGGGAGGAGATGAAGTTACAGTTACTCCAAAGTTAGCACATCAATCTGTATGTCATTGCAGACATGATTACCTCAGAACAAAAGGCCACCTGAGGGATGTAACAAAAGTGACCTAAATAGTGAGGTGCCCCTTTTAGCAAAATTTATTTCCTGTACTTAGTTATGTATGGATTAATTTAGGCCCATTATAGGGCGATCTTAATTGTGATGTGTCTCTATTATTGAGGTGACAGTAAAACGAGGTTCAACAGTAGTAATTAATAACAATAATATTTAACTTTATTTTTTATTAATTTTTATTTTCTTACAAAATGACTGGTGTAGTTTTACTCTTTCTGCCGGTGTCCTCCAACAGGTGGAGACTCCAAATTTGCTATTTCTGTTGTAAATTAACTCGGCCCACTGACTTGATGTCAAATTTAAACTGGGATGGCACATGGCAGTATAAATGGTCTAGAAATTAGTTGTTCATCCAGATGTATGTGATTATGTGGTCAAATGGATGCAGAGGTGGATATTTCTGATGACGTCACTGGGTCAGTGGTTGACAGGAACTAATGTAAATAAATGATGGATCTGATATGATACATTTTTGTCATGGATAAATGTCAGACACTTCTCAAAATGGGGGTGTATGCTAATTAGAATTAACATGATATATACGTAAGATTTAGTGATCTAAAACGTAAATTAAAAACAGTATCATCAAAATAAACATTGTTATAAATCTTGTATAATAAGACCACTTATTATTGAAAGTGAGATGAAGACAGTAAAGTCATAGTTCTGTATCACCAAGACTCGTCCTTCTCTCCCCGCAGTATGTCTAGTACTGGCAGCTCAATACAGGAGGCACCACCCGTCCCACCAAAACTTTGCGACCCGAGGGTGGAAGAGCCAATCTATGACACGCCGATGCCCGTCTCCATGGCAACCCGCAGCGTCCCAGGTACACAAACAGCAGTGATCATGGTGGCAACATTGGGAACTAAATAGTTATAAAATTATCACCCTGACAACGTTTGTCGTGTTAGGAATTACATACATTGTTGTAATTGTTCATGGTGATACCACTGTGACCTTAGTTGACTTTGTATCTTTTGTAACTGTTGGATTCAGTTCTTCTGAAATATACTGCACAATTCTGTTCTGGGGGAGACCAATGCAGAAAGTGATTTGGTAGTTGGCATTATTGTTGTGGAAGAGAACATTTATAAGCAGGAAGAGGTATTTGACTACATTTGTATTTGAAGAAGAACATTTGTAATCGGCAAGAGGTGACGTTTCCCACATATCTTTACATGTACATGTAACCCACTGTCTTTGTAGTGAAAAGATACACAGGTGTTTAGCATAATATTTACTGTGAAGACCACAAACATCTTCCTTTAAATAACAATCATTATTAACCACCATTCATGAGATCTTTCCTGTGAGAACCATTATTAACATGAGGACCATAAACATTTCTATAAACACGCTTCATGTGGACTGTCATTCATGAGACCTTTATTGTGAGGACTATAAACATATTGCTGTAAACAAGCTTTGTGTGGACCATCATTCATGAGACCTTTACCATGAGGACCATAAACATATTGCTGTAAACAAGCTTCGTGTAGTCCATTATTTAGGGGACCATTACTAGAAGGACCATGGTAACTATTCGTCACAAAACGTGAATGAGTTTCATGTGTGTAGTTTGTTATACTGATGTGATTCTGCGTTCATATTTGCTTGTAGCCCCCATTCCAAAACCGAGACTGCTGCTGCCCTCTAGTGGACTAACTGGCTCCACAAACTCGCTGCCACATTCGCCTACAGACTCAACAAGGGTAAGTTGAGATAGAACAAGGGTAAATTATGATACAACAAGGGTAATTATGATTCAACAAGGGTAATTATGATACAAGGGTAATTATGATTCAACAAGGGTAATTATGATACAAGGGTAATTATGATTCAACAAGGGTAATTATGATACAAGGGTAATTATGATTCAACAAGGGTAATTATGATTCAAAAAGGGTAAATTATGATACAAGGGTAATTATGATTCAACAAGGGTAATTATGATACAGCAAGGGTAATTATGATTCAACAAGGATAATTATGATTCAACAAGGGTAATTATGATTCAACAAGGGTAATTATGATACAACAAGCATAATTATGATTCAACAAGGGTAATTATGATTCAACAATGGTAAGGTAGGCATAGGCATGTTATGATACAAGTTATGATCCAACAACAGTAAGTTATGATTCAAAAAGAGGGTAAGTTATGATCCAACAACAGTAAGTTATGATTCAAAAAGAGGGTAAGTTATGATCCAACAACAGTAAGTTATGATTCAAAAAGAGGGTAAGTTATGATCCAACAACAGTAAGTTATGATTCAAAAAGAGAATAAGTTATGATCCACCAACAGTAAGTCATGATTCAGCAAGAGTAAGGTTGGATGCAGTACTGTTTGATTATTATTCTGTAAAAGTAAATTGTTATTTGGTTGGGGTCGATTATTGTTAAACTACACTGTGATATAATTAGAGGTGTTTTAGCACTTAAAATGGTCGATTATATCATTAATTCCTACACAGTGGTTAATGAGGTATAACATTCTACTTAGAGTTTTATGTGTCAGTTGTAACAATATCTCTGTGAAGCTGTTAACTGTTGATAAGAATCACATTATGTGTATTACTAATACTTTGCCGTAATGGTTCTACTCAATCAGTACACATGTGAATGTTTATTACAATTTTGTTTCTTTTTATTAGGGTGTGACACCAAAAAAACCACCGCGACGACACCCCCCGTCCCCCCGTGGGGGTGGGGGCAAGACAGTAAATGGTAGCCCCCCACACCCAAATGTCATGAACCATTCCGGTAGGCCCGGCATCACGAAGGCTGAGATATGTCACGAGAGACATGGAAACGTTTCCATGGCAACACATCCTGCTGACAGAGAGAGAGGTCGTTCAGTGGACGACCGATCACCCAGTGCTGGAAGTCGAACGGGAAGTGAACGAAGTGAAAATGAAAGAACTGAAAGTGAAAGTAGTGACTCAGGGCTGAGGTACAGAGCGTCTGTCCGTGTGCAGGTCTCTGGGAGTCAGCCTCTGATGACCACAACGTCCAGCAGCCGGACAGACAAGATCCTAAGCGTGCCGGTCGAGCGAGTTGAAGCCACGTGTGAAGTGTGTGAGGACGGAACGGAATACTTCGTCTCGGAGAAGACTCCGCCTGCCGACGGAGAACAGAAAACAGGTGAGAGAGCTCAGAGCTTACAGATGTGGAGACTCATTTCAAGTGATTTCAAATGACTTATTCTGATTATTGCATTTGCAAACAGCGATGCATTTCTCTTGATTTTCTGTGTTTCGAAAACATTTGTGTTGTCTCAATTAACAAAGTGCAGAAACTGTATTATCAGTATATTGTTTTGTGATTGTTTGGACCAGCACCTGTTCAGTATTAGAGGTATTTACCTGATGTGTCACAGTTTCAATACACCACACTGCTTGGTTCTGTCGTCTACAACAGCATCAGTGTGCCTTAGTGTATGTTCTACTCAATAGGTAACACCACTGTAGCAATTTATTTCCCCGCGACACATTTGCTGACCAGTGCGCCCCCTCCCCATGTGTAATGCTACTCATTTCTCTGGTTTTGTGATTGCAACTGCCCCTTAGTGTGATATTCAAGGATTTGAAATGAAATTACAATTCATTTGTTGGCATAAAGTTCAACGGGTTAACTGAAGTTTAAGCTGTGTGATCAATTCATTTTCCTTAAATTGATGCGAGAAAGTACAAACCTTTACTGATGAGTTGTTCGTGTCAGTTGAAGGCTCTCCATGTGACAAGACATCACGTGACAAGATGTCACATGACAAGACGTCACATGACACCCAGGAGACTGTCACGTCATCAACACGACCGCCGTCACTAGAGTTCAGCAGTCAGAGGGCCCGAGACTTCCCCCTGAGTCCTACGGGGTACATTCAGCCCCCCACCCCTGACCACCCCCCACCCTCCCCCAGTAGGGCGGCTTGTGACATCCAGGAACAGATCAACCCCTGGGTGAGTGTCAACTGGCATGGAACGATGAAATTGTTGGCATGGAATGGTGAAATTGTTGGCATGCGACGGTGAAATTGTTGGCATGGAATGGTGAAATTGTTGGCATGCGACGGTGAAATTGTTGGCATGCTACGGTGAATTTGTTGGCATGGAATGGTGAAATTGTTGTCATGGAATGGTGAAATTGTTGTCATGGAATGGTGAAATTGTTGGCATGGAATGGTGAAATTATTGGCATGCGATGGTGAGTGTTGGCATGCAACGCTGAAATTGTTGGCATGCGACAGTGAAATTGTTGGCATGTGACGGTGAAATTGTTGGCATGGAATGGTGAAATTGTTGGCATGCGACTGTGAAATTGTTGGCATGGCATGGTGAAATTGTTGGCATGCGATGGTGAAATTGTTGGCATGGAATGGTGAAATTGTATGCATGCAACAGTAAAATTGTTGGCATGCGACATTGAAATTGGTGGCATGGTATGGTGACATTATTGACATGGAATGGTGAAATTGTTGCCATGAGACGGTGAAATTGTTGGCATGGAATTGTGAAATTGCTGGCATGGAATGGTGAAATTGTTGGCATGCGATGGTGAAATTGTTTTGGTAAGTAGTGAAATAGTGATTCTTCCTTGTTGCCTATATTTGCATTTTAAATAGTTATTTGTGATCTCACTCTCTGTTATAATCTCACTGTCTGTTGTGATCTCAGTGTATGTTGTCATTTCACTGTCTGTTGTGATCTCACTGTATGTTGTCATCTCAGTATTTATTGTGATCTCAGAGTCTGTTCTGATCTCACTATTTATTGTAATCTCACTATTTATTGTGATCTCACTATTTGTTGTGATCTCAGTGTCTGTTGTTATCTCAATATTTGTTGTAATCTCGCTGTTTTTGTGATTTCACTGTCTCTTGTGGTATCATTGTCTCTTGTGATCTCACTATCTCTTGTGAACCCATTGTCTCTTGTGATCTCACTGTCTGTTGTGATCTCAAAGTTTGTTGTGATCTCACTGTCTTTTGTAATCTTATTGTCTCTTGTGGTCTCATTGTCTCTTGTGATCTCCAGGAGAAGAGGAGATCTAAGGACATGGAGACAATCACGGAGGCTGAGTTGCTCTCCCAGTCGGCCGTTCCTGCTCCCAGACCCTGGGAGCAGGGAACAGTCGACCCCACCTCAGGCCTCCTTCAGTTACTACGGGAACACACAGGTCGAAGGTCAACCAGTAGTCAGGGCGACCCCATCGAGATCGTCAACAATGAAAACAACCCGTTCCTAGGTGAGCGTCAGTGTAAAATGTCACACATTGTACAGGACACTGCAAAGTGACATATGGTGTAATGACACTTATGTAATGACACACAATGTAAAGCCACACAATGCAGTGTTACACAGTGTAATGGCACAATGTAAATGCATGCAATGTAACGACGTACTGTAATTGCATGCCTTATAATGACATAGTGTAACGGCATGTAATGTAATAGCGCATAAAGTAATAAGCCCAGTGTAATGGAATGTAATGCGACAGTGTGTAATGGTACACAGTACACATTGATAATGAGTCAATTGATAATTAGTCAGGTAATGGCTGTCATAAATTCTCCTAATCCTCCTTCCTCACTGGAAGTTGGGGAGAACTGATGCTGTTGTACAGTCTATAGGAAGTGCATCAGTGGTGTCCTGAGTTAGTGTCCTGTGGTGTCAGTGTCGGTGTGTTTGTCCTAATGAAGTGTTCTATCTACAGTAGTGTCCTGTGGTGCTGGTCTGTATGTATCTCATAAAGCAGTGTCCTGTGTTAGTGTCTTGTGACATGGGTTTGTGTGCCGGTAGTGTCCTGTGAAGGTGTCCTCTGGGGTTGGTCAGCCCCTAGTGTAAGGGGCCGTCTCCAAGCAAATGTGTCACTGGCAACATGTCTCTGCACTAAGGCAATGCACTGAACATTCCAAATATTTCAAAACATGTCACGTTTGTATTTACAGCATAAACTATGTGTATTCTAACATAAAATGTGCTTTATTACAACAGAATGTCTTTAAGAGCTGTACTATTACTTACCAGGCATTCTAAGCAACCATCATATTCAAATTCACTGCTTACTCCTGTAAGAAAACCTATCCACCTTCGATCATCTAAGTCTTGTTTCCTTTTTCCCTAGAGTGAATACTGACATAGGGACTAGAGTGAATACTGACATAGGGACTAGAGTGAATACTGACATAGGGACTAGAGTGAATACTGACATAGGGACTGGAGTGAATATTGACATAGGGGCTGGAGTGAATACTGACATAGGGACTAGAGTGAATACTGACATAGGGACTAGGGTGAATACTGACATAGGGACTAGAGTGAATACTGACATGGGGACTAGAGTGAATACTGACATTGGGACTAGGGTCTGTTTTGTAGCTGCACCCACTTTACTCTTTCCTTCTAGTGTTAGATCTGTTGAAAATATTTCAGAATTCCACCGTAATTGTAAAATGTACATATCAATCCGTCTGTTGATAACTGGAAAGAGTGTCAACTCTGAGATTGATCAACCCTCTTGTCTTGCTGTGCCTCTGAGCATGGTAGACTTTATATTGTTATTATGAATAATTCACCAGTCCAGTGTTAGGTGACATCACATCCATAGTGAGCTGGGATAGTTGCAGGGTACGTTGCTATACGAGGAGGCATCTACATACACGTAGTGTACAGCACATGACCAACTATTCACCTCATTAGTACCAGATCTGAGGTCAACCCTTGGAAAGCAGCACACAGCCATGTAAAACACCACCTCATCCTAAAGGACTTAAATTTCAACAAAATCAGATGACAGATGATTCAGTAAACCATGTTTGGCCAATGTAAAAAACGAACGGACATGTTCCCTTTGATAAGCTAAATTTAGCTCTTGTTGAATCTAATACCAGGCTTGATACTGATGTGAATCAGAGATTAGGGTAGCAGGATTCAAAGTTGAGTGTGCCGGGTCATGTGGTCATGTGACCAGGTCATGTGACAGTCACTGCTGACAAAGCCAGTGTAAGTGATCCAGCTGGTGGTTGTGTCTCTGGTCACAATTATGCAAGGTTCAGTGGTAAACAACTCTGCTTAAGGAACTAGTGAGACTGGTTGGTAAGTGTTTGTATAGCAATATATATGTGTATATATGTGTGAGTGTGTGTGTGTGTGTTTGTGTGTTTGTGTGTTTGTGTGTGTTTGTGTGTATGCATGCGTATGTATGTGTGTGACGTGTTTGTGTGTATGCGTGCGTATGTATGTGTGTGAGTGTGTGTGTGTATGCGTGCGTATGTATGTGTGTGTGCGTGCGTGTGTGCGTGTGCGTGCGTGTGTGTACTTACATAATTCATGAAATTGTGTGTATGCATGCATGCATGTGTGTCAGTGTGGCCATGTGTGTGCATGTATGTATGTGTGTAGGTTGAAGTGAAGACGTAGCCTTGCATCTGGTGTTTGTAGGAAACAGTTTTTTCTGTGCTTTCCCTGCTACTAACTCAGTTAAGATCTTTCTCCCTCTCACACCAGCTGTTGATAACCTCTTGTGTGTGTTACTGGGAGTCATGTTATCTTCTGTTTGAATCCGGGCTAGATAGAGTGGAAATAAATGTATAAATTCCAACATTCTAGGGAGTTGGTCTGTCTGTATGTCTGTTCAAAGAAACAGTGCATGTGCATTGGTACACACCCAAACACACACATACGCATGCAAGTATGTGTGTAGAGGCGTGTACTCGATATGTGTAATCAACATGCATTTACACACACGCACACGCGCACGCACACGCGCACGCACATGCACGCACAAGCACGCACAAGCACACACACACACATACACACCTATTTTGAGAACACTGAACATACATTTTAACCACCAGTTGTCAGTTTGAAGTTTGCTGACAAAAATAGAAATCTTGAGACAGACATGTTTGAGGAGTTTCAATGGAGATTGGACACCGTCCCAGCCAAGGGTGTATATTTATATTGAACAAATAACAGCCACTCCATCAAAGTGCATCGACACAGGAGGTCACTGGGTCTTGCCCTCACTGTTTCCAAGGCATTCCTTTCAGGTTGTCATGGTAACAAACAATATTTAGATATGCCTTTGGATTATAATTAAGGACGTTTGCACAAATAATTGTTTCTCAAATCTCAGGTATTTGTTTATCGAGGTTACCGGGTTATAAATGTTTATAATGCCTATAAAAGGTATCCTGGTTTTTATTTTAGATATACTGACCATTCGGTGCTTATTTGGGGTTAGCAGTGTTGCAAGACAGCTACTTTAAAATAATGTATATTTTGAGATTTGGACAGTGTTAATTAATATAACTACCGTAAAATGTGACTTTTCTGATGACTGCGTGAAATTCTCCTTGAGTGTGTTTACTGAGAGTTACCTAATTGTTTGTCTACAGTAAAATAATGGTTACCAAAGTATTTATTGAGGTGATCATAAAATTATTTATTTGTATCCAAATGTTTACTGATGCTGACGCCAGGAGATGAGTGTAATGAGAGTTACTGAGTTGTCTCCTTGAGAGTAACGACGGTCTTCTTGTCTGTTTGCGTCCGTTTACAGCTGAATGCTCACAGTGTAAGTCTCTTCTGCTTCTCTCCGTCCCCCACTAGTGCATGATTCCCATCTCCAAGCATAGTGCCCTGCACTATGCATCCACAGTGCCCTGCACTAGAGCCGCCAACAGTGCACTGCGTTGGTGCCACCATCAGTGCACTGCATTGGTGCTACCATCAGTGCACTGGTGTCACCAATAGTGCCCAGTTCTGGTTCCTTCCCTGCACTGGGTCTTCCCCAGTGCCTTGCACTAGTGCCTTTCTGGTGCCCTGCACTGTTGCATGGCCACTGTCTGACGTGTTCCCTTCCAGATCGTTGGATCGTTGATGTCTGCACAAACTCATCCATTTGCCACTGCTCTGTGTTATCACTTTTGTTGTTTATTTCATATATATGTTGTTGTTTATCATCATCGGTGTTGTTGTTGAATGTCATAGCCATTGTCTCCCACCTGCTGTCTGACACAAATGTCATATTGGTGTCATCAGGTATGACTGGCCTCATAAACGCAGGTGCATCCGAATGTACATGTAGGTATAATTGCAACAAAGATGGATAGAAAGGTATATTGCTCACCCATATTGTGGTTCCTGGGGTCCTGTGTAACTATTCAATGACAACAAATGATCCATTGAATTATCGGCGTAACAGTAGTTACTCAAAATACCACAAGGACATACCAAGGACACTGCATTCTAACCGGGCCACCAGATGTAATCATTACAAGCATGTTGGACATCAGAAGATGTCAACTGAAGAATACGATCTCACGGCTTTGAGGCATGGACAGTGATGAATGAAATAAGACATATGTGAAGTACACTGACGGTAAACGTTGACAAGAAATGCAAACTGCAAACGGAATATGGCAGAAATCAAACGATCCATGCAACGAGCGAACGTGACAATGATCAATTTGAGATGGTACTCAGAATTGTTGATAAATAATGTGAAAATCACACAGAAGTATTCAGTTTGTATAAGAGATACAGCATTGGTTCGTTAATTATTAATTGGTTAGGTTCAATTATTACTTAATTAGTATTTAATGGTGACTAGACTGATTTGACTTAAACCACTTTTTGACCCAATCATCATCCCCTTCCACAGTCATCACTCAGTCATTCAGTCATCATCCGCCCTCATCACACCCCTCATAATAAACAGAGTCTGTACGGCCTGTGGCCTCACCCTCCACTAGACTGCTGGCATTTGTCCGCTTGATTCCTCTGTAGCCTGCGAGCATGCATGAGTGTCCTGCATGCCGCATGACTCGCATGTTTTCTCTTACCTGGGTAGACTTCTCGCAAATCTGATCGACCTTATTTTCTCTGAATCCTTTTTCTGGTATCCCAAGAAATAATGCACTGAATAGTTTCATTGAGGCAGGTCAAGTTCGTGGCTGATACCCCCCAAGAATTACACCGTTTTATAGATAATTTCTTTTCATAAAATCCTGTTCACAGTCTGCTTTTTGACAGGACCCTGAAAGTGTTTTACAGACCGGAGTCATTTGTTAATGTTGATATATTTGTTTAATTTCAGTTATTTACTGGTTATTTTATTTTTTATTTGGTAAATTTTTTACTTTGTTAAACTTCGCGTGAAAACATTAAACACCAATAACTGTCATATTCTGTAACCACCGTCTTGCTGATTGTTGGGGCAAGTTATATTCACCAACCCTCTTGTGTTGACTTGCCTCTGAGCTTGGTTTCCAAGGATTTAGGCACAATAAAGGTTATCTTATTATTAGTTATTGATTATTATTACTATAGCTGTAATTTAGCAGCAGTATTAGTAATTTATGAAAGCCACGGTATTGTTAATAACTTACAAATCAAGTGTTTTGAAAATAGAGCATTCGTGAAAGGAAAAGAAAAAATTGCACTACGTATGTGACATTTTCTTTGTTGAAATTCACCTTTCAACAATTAAAATGTTGCCTAAATCCATGCCAAAATCCTCGTCATTTTTTTTATTTCTATCCAATCAGGTGTCACCATTTGTCAGCCAGCTGATTATATCCCCAAATACTTAAATGTGTTTTGTCAGAAATCTGACAACAGTGAATCCATATAATATGGTAAAAGTTTCCTCAGCAGTCACCTCGGTAATAACGCTACTTTGCTGCAATTAAGGCCACTTTAGGGAAGTCCTAAGATATTTTTGTAACAACAGTCTAGTATAGATAATCTCACAAATATGATCACCTCTCGATTCAAGAGTCTTTTGGCCTGTATGAAGGGTAATCTTGATAGTGAGCTATAACTTACAGGCTCTTCAACATTTAGAAGTTGGCTACATTTATACGTGTGCTATTAATATAAGAACATGTGTCTTATTGGTACAGTTGTTTAAACAGACCTTACAAATTACTGCTTGGCCAATTCTGGGCAGAGCAGCGGTCACCCTCCCTTAAGTTAACCCTTGGAACTGGGCTAAGCAGGACTAATTTTCTATACTTTTCTGTATACAAGACAACTTTGGGACTATCTCATCAGAGTGACTTTAATTGTGAAGTTGCTGCATTACAAAGGTAACCCTAAGGCGAGGTAAATTGTACTTTGAACGACCATTTCAGAAAATCTTTACTTTGTACGGGAAATCCTTATCGTTTGGCCCGCCAGTACAGACATGAGGCTGTGTGTTGTGACATTCATGAGCTGTTTCCCGGCCCCAGGTTTGTGCAAGGGTTCCATCCCGCTGGACGAGCGACGGCCCAAGTCTACGCTCTACGAGAACCTACTCACGCAACAACGCCGCCGCGAGTCTGCCCCAGTCCAGTGTGCGACCTTTGACCCAGTGGTGGAGGAGGGCGGTGACCCCCACAACCAGGATGATGGGAAGAAGGAAGCGGTGATGATGCGGTCAACATCCAGGATGTCCGAACGCAAGACAAAGTCCGACCTTGACCAGAACAGGAACTGTGCCCCGACTATACAGAAGGGGGAGGATGGAGGGGAGCATGCATTGGATGAAACGGAGGAATGGGCAAAGGTTTGTGACAATTACTGCTCCCTTGAGTGTGAGTTTAAGCGATCATGGCTAACACTGTTTGTTTAGATTCGCATGAACATCTGTATCATTGTTCTTGCTTTTTAAAAGAAGGTTTTCAATTGTTTGGGTTTATGAAAGTGTAAATATTGTAGTGAGTAATTCATGAAAAGTGTGATAATCTGGAATGTCATAATTGGGGTTAAACTTATGCTTTTGAATACATTACGATTTGTTTTTCCCTGCATACTTGCATTATGTTTCCTTTTAATGAGATGTTAATAAAAAGGGTCAAAATATTTATGGTTTTACCTTTTTGTCATTTCAATATGAATAATTAACATACACGTTTGTAATTGTGTGGTTTTACAAATGATGACTGCAAACTATTTTCACTTATCTAAGACCTTTAATTCACTATACGCATTTCAATAGAACTTGTCTAAATTATATATTTTATTTACCAGAATTTTACTACATAGCAGATGTAGTCAACATATCTTCTTCAATTTAAGTGATGTTGTCGCAGACAGATTTTACTTTGCATCTGCTGTCAATTTCAGATCAGTGCTATTCTCTCGAGCTGTGGGGGACGAATGAGTGTTGCAGAATTTGGCGACTACGGATACTTTGAAAAACGTTTACAGCAGATTTTTTCTCAGTCGAAAGGTAGCGCGAGATTGGAGATCACGTGAACACGCATGTAGCACGCACGCATCGTTCACACCGTTTGTTTTGCCGCGTTTCTTGCCGTTTGCTCACACCCTTTCCACAGGGAGCCTTCCTTGTGCAAGGGATCCTTCCATGTGTGATGTTGACTAACACACCAGGCCGAGAGCAGTTTGCCAGGGTATATCTCAATGCAAATCACGTACATTTCACTTCAAAACTCTGAATTTATCCGATATTATTACAATTATTCTGCTATGAAAGTGTAAGTTCGTAGAAAGTGTTTGGTTAATAACTTTGTTATCCGTGACATGTTATTTTATAGATCCACAACCATACGTTTTGGTTGTGTATCTAGAAGAATAATGTGAGTCTGTAGTGATTATTACGTTGAGATATTCCCAGGATGCACTTGTTTGATGCTTTCCACATTGTCTCTGCTCCTTGACCCAGGGGAAGGGGAATGGGAAGGGGGAGGGGAAGGAGGAAACAACGGGGTTGGGTTTATCCATGGCATAAGTATCTTAGGGCAACAAATTGTTTGCGGTTCCCGGCAGTTTAAATCCTTTTCCCTACTCATTTGAAACTTTTCAAGAACAAAACGGACTTGCAACGTTACTTTGGGAATCGTGGGACAGACTGTGAAATTATTTCTGACCCGGTTGAATGTAAATTATTAAGATTTTCATAAAATACCCTAAACTAATGACCAAATAGCAGACCATTGATGATTTAAAATAGTTTCTTTTATGAAACTGACAGAAGGTGTTAACACAACTATTCATGCATTGTGCATTAAAACAGCATAATTACTGTTCACTTTGGTTATTTCAAATTTTTCTTCTAAAAATGATCTACACATCGACTATTGGAAGTGGAAATGTGCAATTTGTTGTTTAGATCTAAAATGAGAATGAGTGTGGGTGATAATAGGGGAGGAAACGGTGCACTTTTAGAATTAGGATAAATTGGCGGGGTAGTTGGGACATCTGTCACCTCTCTTTCCCGCACCCACCATCTATCATCACTGCACCGACTCGTGGTTGGCTTTCACTTTCACTTTTGATTGGCTTTGGCAGATTGCAGACATCATGGCTTCTTTTGGTGGTGGCATAACGCGCGAGTCGCTCTTCCTTGACCTCCTGGAGCGAGACTTTCGAGCTCTGCTGACCGCCGCAGTTGACCGCACACGCCAGGGTGAGGCGGCGCCACCTGGTGGATCCTCCGCTTACCAGACATGCCATGTTTTCTCAACTGAAATCTGTAATTTTTACTTGAAATTCTGAATAAATCCACATACAATTATATTACGATTTTTCATTGGTTAACTTATCTATTAGGTTATTATTATTATCAGTTATAATAGAAAAATTACTGATTGGTTAACTGGTTTTATCTAGTTCATTTATAATAACAATCTTTCTGATTCAGTGTCACATTCTACCAGGCAAAACAAAACAATATTTTATCAAAAGTCAGCATGGCAACAAAATATGAATTTTCCCTATGATCGCTCTAATTTTTTTTCAGTTTATATTAGTGTGTTGATTTCAAGAAAACAATTTTGACATTTTACAGAATTCGATCGTTTGAAGCAATAAAACATAATGTGGCCATATTTATGCAACAATTTAAAAAAATCTACATCGTATTCAAGAAATGTGAACAATGGGGCATGTCTGGTTTACATTCTGTTGCTAGAGTTTGCATCACCTCACGGATAAACTGGGGTTAGTTGGAGGATATTGCACAGATAATTGGTGTACTAATGGAATTGTAATACAGTGTATATTAATAGTGAGAGAATGATGGACATGTAATTGTAAGTCTAGGTAGAAGCCAAGTCCACAATGATTCTTGGGAATCCTGTCACAATACTTAACATGTGAAGGGTTTCAAGGCTCAACAAGATAATTTACATTTTGAAAACAGACACTTGTTCAAGTTGTATGTATTTTATTACTACCCCCCGGGTAACTCTTGTGCTGGTCCAACACATGGTTGGGCAAAAGGATTGTTTGTCACCGAAGACATATCTGAATTGATCTAAAATTATTGTTTTCTGCCATGAAACCTGTCCTGCCCACCAAATGTAGAACAAATCTCACAACTTTGGCCAAACTTTGCTCTTAGGTTACTGTTGTGACCAAACAGTTTGCACCAGCTTGACAAAATAATAGAGAATCCGCGGTCACTTGCTAGTTCTGATGGACTGTGTGTCTCCTTAAGTTAATTGTAATATCATAACCGAAGCTAAAAACAAATTACCATTTTATTGTAAGCTACCAGATGGTCACAATAAATGAGGAGATTACTTTTTTGCTTTTTTATAACTTGTGTGAAGTGTGTTACTGACAAAAGAACTTTACTCTGTGTTACTGAACTGTCCAAAAGCAAGTGCTGTCAGTTAGTTATTTTGTTAAACATGTAGTTGTATACTTTGTACATTAAGTTAGGTTTCATTTGAGAAAAAAATCAAATGGTGCATTAACATGTATATTGACACATTCTGTGAAATGTGTGACTACTGAAATTGTTTAACTTGACAAACCACTGCCAAATTTGACAATATAATCCAGACGTGCTCACATTTTCCAGCTGCGTGATAAAAAGATCTTCTGAACAGTCAGAATTGCAGTGGGTGATATATTGCGTCTGTTGGTCAGCATTATTAAAGTTACCCAAATTGACTGCATGATCCCATCCCATCCGGGATAACATTAGTGCATGCATTTTTGTTTGTGTTTTTGTAACTATTGTAGTTACAAAAACAGTGTTTTATTTAGAAATGACCTAATGAAATTGTACATACAGTTGTAGTTGAAGATTTGTGGTTTGATGTGTTATTTGTCAAGCTCTGATGTTCTTAAATACAGAGAAATGTTGATAATATTTAGTTTGCTAAAATTAATGATTAATTTAAGTAGTTAATATCAAGTGTTACATAATTTGTCTGTATTGCTTTCATGATTGATGCATATGTTTTCCACCAGATGGCCCTCCGATGCAGAGTGTTGGTGATTGGCTGGATTCACTTGGTCTGCCACAGTACGAGAACACACTAGTGGCCAATGGATTTGATGACATGGACTTTATGGTGCGTGACTATCTATCTATTTCTAGGAGAATTATTGGGTTTTGTATTACTAGGATAATTCTTGGTGAGTAGCCATCTGTTTCTAGGATGTTGGGAGGGTGTCTATTTCAAGATGGTTGTATAAAAATAAAAAAGTAGTTTTCCCTCTTTATTTAGAACAGTAAATCATATCATGATCTCTGTTGGATCTGTTCAGGGACCCAATGTCTTAGATCGCAATGATCTTCTGGAGTTGAACATTACTGATCCGGATCACCAGGATCGGATCCTGACAGCCGCCGCCAAAGTGCCAAGAGTCAAGTCTATAGGTGAGACATACTCTTCTGTTAGTTCTATATGAGTGCTATATGTATTACACAGTGGAGTGCATCATATAGTGGCTAGGACATCCGACTTTCTATCAAGAGATCCTGGGCTTATATTTTAAAGCTGCTGTTTTGAGATTTAGGCACATTTGTTCAATCCACTTCACTCTGGTTCACTCAGTTGATTGAATAAATACTTGGCTATAGACAATGGTGGATACTTGTGTACGAATAGTCTTCACAGATTAATTGCAGTGTGGCTGAATGCTTCTCAAAGAAGTCGAGATTGTGTTCAATTGATCAGGTCTGTAAAGAGCTTTGAGCAGGTCTAAGAACTGGATACTTCGCCATTTAAGAACTAACCTTTTTCCTTTTCATATGCACTTACCAGTCATGGTTTAGTCGTCTCGCAAATTTTCGGTTTCTTTGAAAAACTACATTTTCTGTTAACTGTGAATTCGTGAAAAACCGGTATAAATCTGTGATTGTTCAGCCGAGGACTGTGCCCCTACCTCAGTGGAGGAGTGGCTGAGGACACTGCGACTGTCCGACTACCTCGACACCTTCCAGCGCAACAACTTCACAACCGTCGACAAAGTGAGGAATGTTTGGGAACTGGAGCTCAACTCAGTAAGTCACAGACATTTTATTGTATTGTATTGTGTTGTGTTGCGTTGCGTTGCGTTGCGTTGCGTTGCGTTGCGTTGCGTTGCGTTGCGTTGCGTTGCGTTGCGTTGCGTTGCGTTGCGTTGCGTTGTGTTGTGTTGAAAAGACATTTAAAGTGTTTTCTGTGTTACTTGAATCATTCAATGTGCATTTGGGTAATGATGCTATTATATATAATATTACACACACACATATATATATATATATATATATATATCACACATATATATATATACATGTATATGTAATATTATATATAATATAGCGTCATTCTCCAGATGCATATTGAACACAGAAAACACTTTCAATGTAATTTCAATTCATATATATATATATATATATATATATATATATATATATATATATATATATATAAAAAATTTCTGTTTACTAGTTTATTCAAGTAACACAGAAAACACTTTCAATGTCATTTCAGTTCATTTGTACTGTTAGAGATGTCCCGTATGTACTAGAGAACTGTTGGTTATTGGTTAAGTTAATGTAAAATGTTAACCTCTAAAAGAGAAATACACAATACATTACATGTATCTAACCTAGGTGCACATGAAACTGAAAACTCTTGTTTCCTATTAGTCACTAACAATGACTTATATTTAAGAACACACAATATTGTATATTAGATTAACTGTTTTGAACATATTTTACAATTCACAGACAGATTGTACACATGACATATATAATATATAAGAAGCAAATAATTTCTACTGTGGTAATTATATGTAGCATTGTGTAAACAAAATGTCTTAATACATAAACAAACATATAATGTCATGTTAAATTTTCCATATTGAAAACAGTACTTTCTGTTTGTGTTTCAAATGTTTATATGGCTGGCTGACAATGCTAGAGAGTACATCAATATCAGCACAAAGTAGTGATATTGATTAGTGATTACAACATCCCACTTTCGCAATCAGCCCAACTAATGAAGTAACCACGTTGGACAAACAACATCACTTAGAAATCAGATACGTCCACTAATGTGTCAGATTAGAATTGATCAAACACACTGATATTGGTCGATTGACCTAGCAGATTGTGTGCTGGTGGAACCATCACATGACTGTTACCTAGCAACCAGGTCTGACAAGCTTATAAAATGGCCGCCACAAATATGAAGCTAACATTCTGCCACAATTATCAGTTAAATGCTGTCCCTCTAAAAACGTCCAACAAAACCAAAGGACAACGACAGTTGAAGTGTACATTTGACTATGTGCAGGACCTGGTAGGTAGTTTCACCTGGGAGGAAACAGGCTGCATTAGTATTAAAAGTTATGTTAAAGTTAGGGACTGCTGGACCCTCTATCTGAAATTAACAGCGTAATCATTTGTAACAGGAAGTCTGCAGTGTTCAGTGTGTTAGAGGTGGCAAAGTGGGACGTGCTTGAATATCGAACCCTTTTGCAGCCAACTTGACCCGCTTAGGCGATATTGCCAATAAAACTTTCAAACTGGGTGTATTAGTTACTATTTGAGCATTCTTCTATGATCGTATCTTTCAAATTGTAAACATTGTTAGTGTAATTTGTTACTGACTTACTAAAGTAACTAAGCACAACTTGGTGGACAGTGTACTTCAACATATTTATTATAATCGTAAGAACATTACATTAAATGGGTCAGAACAGAGTATTGGTACACAGTAAAGCCACATCTGACTTCAGACTGCAAATCGGTCATTTCGATCTAAAACATTTACATTTTGAAGCAGCAGGTAGTTGGCATAAACGCAACTGAAGCCAATTTAACATTCTTCAGGTTACGAGATGACAGTGTGAAGTTAACCTCAAAGGTAGCAGGCAACATGGACAGAAATTCGGGTCACTGTGACATCCTGATTAGACTAACTAGCAAAATCCATGTATTAGACATGCAGGAAATTTGTTTTGTTCCATAACAGCTTGTGGGCCTCTTACGTTAGCAGTAGGTAACATGGACAGACATTTCAGTTTAGTATGTCACTACATTAGGTAGTTTGGAACCAGCTAGAAACTAACAAAACCCAAGGACCTTAGAGCTAAACAAAATTACTTTCAGCATAACAGACTTAACGTATGAAAATGCAGTGAAGACCAAGACTGTAGGTCCCATGGACACGGTGACCCAGAACTCTATGTTCTGACCCATAAATAAGTTTACCAAATTATGAACAGACAGTCAGACACAGTGTTGGTAGATGAAGCTTTATGAGGCCAACTTTCCAACATTGTCATTGTTTGTGGCCATGTGTTGTCCTAATAACATTATGCTGGATCAACAAATACTACCCCGGTAGTGATATTAGGCTAACTGGAATTTGGTCATTTAGCCAGAGGAGTTAGTTGACTGGTCGTTGGTGTCCAGTAAGGGTGTCTGATGTCCACTGCAGGTGCTGGACGCGGTCACTCTTGGTCATCGCAAGCGCATACTCGCCTCACTCAGTATTCCATCGTCAGAAGTGGGCGGGGCCAATGGAGGTCGTGACCCCACTGACCACAGGAGAACAATGGTCAGTGGTCTCCTTCATTACCCATGTCCTATTGTTAAGTGTCAGATGTTGTTAGTTGCATTTAGTAATGATCTTATATAGTTCCCCTTGATGTGGCTGTGGATGTGTTGATATGGGTTCTAGAAATATGAGTGTCAAAACATCTTGAATATTATGCTAAGTCTTAATTTTTCTTCTTGTTTTGGACACTCTCCAAACAAGAAGAAAAAGTAAGACTTAGCATAATATACCAGATGGAACATAACCTTATAGATATCCCGCTACACCTGTATATCACTATATCCAACATAACACTAGATCCTCACGTAAACATGATAGTCAATTCTTGCAAATTAGATACTCTGCAAACATATTTGGAAACAGCTTCTTCCCAACCACAATTAAAGAATGGAATTGTCTAACCCCAAGCACTATCTCAAGCAAATCACTAAACTCATTTCAAAATAATTTTATCCAACATTTCAGCAATTAAGTCAGACGACCCACCATGCGCACTGGTGTGACGTGTCCCTAGGACATTTTGCCAGTTAACAATACAAATGCAGATACAGAATGGTTGAAATATCTCAGAAGACCAGGATAGTTCAAACATCTTTGACACTGGAGAAGTCAATAGTTTCTTCCAGTTGCAATCTACATAGAGTTGGCTCTCGGGGTCAGTCTTGTTAAATCTAACACTTATTCTATTTCTATCTATTCATAATGGATGAGCAGTCATGTACGCTTTACCAGTGTCTAAAATGTACATTTGTTTGAGAGATTATTCATGAGTCAGTTCGAGTAAGAACTTGTTTCAGACTGAATCCATGCAATACAGGCAAATAAAGAGCAAATTATCATCCCACATTTCCATCAAAAAGAATTCTTAAGAATCATCTTTGTGCATGTCTCTAGTTAACGCCGCTAGCGTCAGGTAACTCCAGCAGTCCAGTTGTGATGTATTTGCTCTTGTAGAAGTGGAGTTTCTCCCTTTCGGAGCGGAGGAACGTTGACAGTCTGGACCTGTTCAAGGACTACACAAAGGAAGAGGACAGGGAGGAGGGAGGAAGGGACACGGGGACCAGGGACAACATCCCAGGACAACAGCCTCAGGGTGTATGTATGGCGCCCCGACAGGACATCCTGGATAGGAGAAACAACCATGTGGATTACACACACTGCTTCCTGTGCCTCTTATAGTCCGTGTTACTTATAAATATATTTTATAGCATTTTGTTGAAAATGTTAACACTTTTGGAAGAATAAATTCGAATCAGGTTTTTTTGGCACAAATATTGTGGGATCCCACAATTCAGTTCCTGAAGACACTGACCAATAATAGTTGGAACATATACTGTACGTTGTAGAAGTCAGCCAGTTTTAATAGTTGTGACACAATATAATAATGTATTAAAATGTTCCAGAATAAGGTGACATTTGCCAGCAGTTTATATACCAGAGGATGCTACAGTTTGCAATTACAACCTTATTCTTGAGATTAAATGCTTTCTTACTACACTATAGTAAACATCTGTACAAGCTGTCATATGTACAAGGTGTCATATTTCAAAGGTGTCATATGTACAAGGTGTCATATGGACAAGGTGTCAGATGTACAAGGTGTCATATTTACAAGGTGTCATATGGACAAGGTGTCAGATGTACAAGGTGTCATATTTCCAAGGTGTCATATGTACAAGGTGTCAGATGTACAAGGTGTCATATGTACAAGGTGTCAGATGTACAAGGTGTCATATTTACAAGGTGTCAGACGTACAAGGTGTCAGACGTACAAGGTGTCATTTGTACAAGGTGTCATATGTACAAGGTGTCATATGTACAAGGTGTCAGATGTACAAGGTGTCATATGTACAAGGTGTCAGACGTACAAGGTGTCATGTGTACAAGGTGTCAGACGTACAAGGTGTCATATGTACAAGGTGTCAGATGTACAAGGTGTCATATGTACAAGGTGTCAGACGTACAAGGTGTCATGTGTACAAGGTGTCAGACGTACAAGGTGTCATATGTACAAGGTGTCATATGTACAAGGTGTCATATGTACAAGGTGTCGTGTCTTGTGTTTTGCCAACAGAGCCAGGGCCCAAGTGCTGACGTCAGCCACTGCGAGGCCATCAGTCTGAGACCCCCTCAGGGGGGTGATGGGGGCGTTGGTGGGGTGCGACAGTGGAGACACAAGCCAGAGGTGCTTGTGAAAGGGTGCTGCAACTACAGCGCCCAGGTGAGGGTGGTGGGGAGACCTTGTAACTTGTCCTCTCAAACTTTACATTGCCCTTGACTATGAGAGTTATGTTGCGCCACTGAGCTCAGATTCTGAGGATATTAGCGCCATAGAAGTTATTTATTTATTATTATTTATCAAATACTGGAAATAAAGTCACCGGAAAACTATCACAGAAAAGTCACAGGTGATAAATATACAGGGAATATTTACTACTATATTTGACAAATTCACTTATAAATCTCACTTGTGCAGAAATATGCAATGTTAGCTTAATAATATGCCATGCAGGGAAAATTACAGTGACTGTGATAACTAAAGAATGAAAGTTTAAAGTATGTTACTGATGTCCAGTCTATGTTGACCTCTGTGTGTTGGTCAGTAGAGTATAATTACTTTCTGTTCCAGTACTTGGGGTCAGCTCTGGTCAAACAGCTTCAGGGTGTTGAATCCACGAAGGATGCCATCAACAAAATGAAGGTACCAGTTTTAATTAATGTCATCAGTTACTGAGTATAATTGAAGTTATTTGCATTTCTACCTAACAAACATTCGATTTTGACTGTTTTGATTTTTGGCTCAATATGGGTGGTGTTACCTTCAATGATTATCAGAAGTCGACAGGTTAAACATGCTGTGAAGTAATGGGGAAATATTGACCTTGGTGGGTCTTAATTAAGTTTATCACTATTCGCTAGGTGGCGCCTCTGTTTTTCTTTAGCATAGCTGGTGCTGCCACCTGTGTCAATTGTGGGTATTGACCGTGAATAGCTTATGAGTTGGTGCTACCATCTAGTGACTACATCAGTTGACGGTCGTTAGTACGGGATGATTTCATGACGATGTCAGATTTATGTAATTGGTAGCATGTTGTTTTGGCAAGTTTTTACCAATATACGTAAAGTAACAACACAAAGAGACATCAAGTGGTGAATCATTCTCGAACATCAGCAGTAATTATCCCATATTTTCATATGTGATCTCAGTTATGTAGTTAAAAAAACAACTGAAATTTTTCAGTGTGAGAGAGACCCAAATCTGGTGGTCCTTGTTTATAGAAATTGCTAATATGCAATCAGTTCTTTGTGGTAAACTCATGGTTCATATTTCGTGTAGTAGCACAGTGGTGTAGTGGCTAGAGGTTTGGAACTATTGACAAAGACAACCTGGGTTTGAATCACGTGCTGCCGCGTAAAACCTTGGGCAAGTTATTTCACGCTACATTGCTCCAGTTCACTCAGTTGCAGAATGAGTTCCTGGCTATAAACAGAGGTGGATATTAATTGCACCATGGCGTCCCAGAGAAGCTAAGGTGGTGTTCAACAGGGAGTAAAATATAAAGTGCTTTGAGCAAGCCAGAGGATTGGTGTATTACAGAAATATTGTCCCATGATATGTTTGTATGCATATTTAATAAGCTTAAGTTTAACAACAGGTTTTGTTTGGTGATTGATTTTCATTATGAGCTCATTACCTCAGTGAAACTCTCCCTTCAGGATTCACATGTCCTTGTCTGTGGTCAAGACCCATTGAGAACTGATCGGCCCACTCAGTCTACCCAGACTTAGGGGAAACAGTTAGTTTATCTGTCAAACCGTGTACTTAGCAAGTCAGTTGGTGTCGGTGAGAGACGTGTTGACGTATCAACTTGACAGCTGCAAGGAGGTCATTGTAACCCGAGCCGACTGCTTTTCAACATCTCATTGAGTCGTCGCTATTAGTCTTGGACACTTTTAGTGGCCGTCGTATTGTTGTGTGGTCGCAGGCTTACCGCGTGACAGTTGAATTTGTCGCGTTTAATTGAGTGGGAAAGTGGTAAATGTGATCTTTATGTGTCCTGTTACCTTGAAGATAAGTCCTTGGTGTTCACTTTGAAACTACTACTACTACTACTACTACTACTACTACTACTACTACTACTACTACTACTACTACTACTACTACTAGTAGTAGTAGTAGTAGTAGTAATAATTATAAGTGAAGTGTCTACTTGTAAGAGTAATAAAAAGGTTAGTAATTACATAATGAATAATTATTATAAGCATCTTTAAATATACACCATGAAAAATGAAGAGCCAACATAAAAGTGTGAATATTGTGTAGTGAAATATATGAAATATTGTTAGAGCATGAACATAAAAAGTTGTATAATACAGCTCTGTACAGCATTTTGTATCATTTAGTTCAGTTTTGCGTGCTGCTTTGGCTATTATTATATTTGGCACTGAAAATGTGCAACTAATTGGGCCATGAAACATATCATGAAGAGGTAGCAAAGTTATAAATAGATCTCAATTAGAAATGTTGGTTTTGTTGCAGAAATCACTGTTTCTTGTGACTTGAGAGTGTCGTTGGAATCAAGATTATTTTTTTTAAACATTACACTTTTCATCAAACCTGATAACTGTTGAACATATGTCTGATTGAATTGAGACAACTAGCAAATAATTCTTTCTAGGATTCCTTGCCCAGTTACCCTGTCTTCTTCCCATCTTTCCAATTTTCCACCTGTCTTTAATAGTTCTGTTTCCCTTTCAATATTACATGACTTAGCCACAGGTGACACTTAAATAATTCCAGCACAAATCACTGGCCTTTGTTGTCCTGCAAATGAGAATGGGTCTGACCTAGCACTAGGGGTCGGGGGGTTCTTAGGGCTCTCAGCCTCCACGGCAGATGTCGACCATGTAAGGGTGTAGTGATGTGTGAGAACTGACGCAATAAACCGTGTCACCAAATAGGGTGGTCCGGCGACCGGCACGTGTGACCTTGTCACCAAACACGTGACCTTGTCACTAACCTCTCACCTTGTGACGTCAGTAATTTCTCGCTTGTAAACACTTACCATCTGGGGGTTTGGACACCAGGTAGATGGGTTCTTAAAGAACGGGTTCGACTAGTTTGTTCCCACTTCAGACGATTCTTCTTTTGAGTTCTTGTGATATTTACAAAGATGAGTCGGTTTCAGTAATATTTGGCAAAGTTCAGCAAGATGCAGTTCAAATGAAATCAAATTTATTGTAACTCTTTACAATACATACAAATCAGTTCATGAGCTATAAGTGAGACATGGGCAAGAATCTCATTGCTGTGGTATAACTAATGGAACTTGCCTCGTGTAGATAAATGCTTCATTGGTGGGAAGAATGTCAATAATTCCTGTGTCCAAATATTGCCGGTCCTTCAGCAGTTAAAAGCTTGGTTACTTGTGTGAAATGAATGCAGACTTATTGTCAGTTTAAACACATTTGCATGTTGTTAAAAAGCACATTCTGACAGGTGTGGCACGCATAAAACAAGGAATGCAGGACATGAATAGCGATGCAAAAAGTATATATAAATAGTCGCACAGAGAAAGTGGTATTGCTGTGCTAGTTCATTTAGACATAGACATAGACATAGGTGTGATGTGTTATTTCCACATGTGTGATGGCTTGTTCAGCCAAGTAGTTCAAAGAGTGCCCTGTTCCACGTCATGTTAACCAGTCATAATCGCCCTGACAGCCCATGACTATGTATACCACAAATTCTTTATCTTTTCTGCTTGTCATCAGAATATTTCCGATCCCTATTTAAATAGCATTCTTTTTTAATGAAGAAGTTTTATGATGCAGTATAAAAAGGGATTGTTTTTCAACCGTCTGGATGTTATAAATAGCAATGTTGCACGGAAATTAACTAAATCGTTTGAAAGCAGTAATGGTTTCTTTTATTCAAATGTCTGGGGCATGTTGCAAGGTGCACAAAGGTTGATGTGTCATCATTGTCATGCTGCATTTTCTTTTATGCTTTGTTCATTGTTTTCAATCACCCTGTTTGCAACCATATTATTTGTCATTTCAGAATATAGCATATAATATTATTCTTTTTGCAGTAAAACATTAGTTTGTGTTTGCATATAAGCAGTTTAATACTTGTATACAAATTTGTGTTTGCCAATGTTACTGTCTGTGTAAGACCTATAAGATGGACTATAAGACATACAGAATGTGAGTAAGACCTATAAAAGCCCCCCCCCCAATCAATAAAGATCATAACACCTACAAGAAAGACTATAAGACCTACAAGAAGGATATTTAGACTGCTAAGAAAATACCATCATGAAAGTCTATAAGAATATTAGATATACACAAAGGATATGAGACCTACAAGAAGACCAACAATAAAGACCATAGCACTTACAAGAAAGACTACGAGACCTACAAGAAGATCAACAATAAAGACCATAGCACTTACAAGAAAGACTATGAGACCTACAAGAAGACCAACAATGAAGACCATAGCACTTACAAGAAAGACTACGAGACCTACAAGAAGACCAACAATAAAGACCATAGCACTTACAAGAAAGACTACGAGACCTACAAGAAGACCAACAATAAAGACCATAGCACTTACAAGAAAGACTACAAGACCTACATGAAGACCAACAATAAAGACCATAGCACTTACAAGAAAGACTACGAGACCAACAATAAAGACCATAGCACTTACAAGAAAGACTACAAGACGTACAAAAAGACCAACAATAAAAAACATAGCATTTACAAGAAAGACAACAAGACCAACAAGAAGACCAACAATAAAGACCATAGCACGTACAAGAAAGACTACAAGACGTACAAAAAGACCAACAATAAAAAACATAGCATTTACAAGAAAGACTACAAGACCAACAAGAAGACCAACAAGAAAGACTACAAGACCAACAAGAAGACCAACAATGAAGACCATAACACTTACAAGAAAGACTACAATACCAACAAGAAGACCAACAATAAAGACCATAACACTTACAAGAAAGACTAAAAGACGTACAAGAAAGCCAACAAGACCAACAATAAAGACTATACCACTTACAAGAAAGACTACAAGACCTACACGAAGACCAACAAGACCAACAATAAAGACCATAACACTTACAAGAAAGACTATAAGATCTAGGCAACATGACCAACAATAGATATCATAAAACCCACATGGAAGACTATGAGACTCCTGCGTTAGCCCAAGTTTGGGCTGTTTGGAGTAAACTACCTGAGACCTGAGACCTACACGAATGGCTATGACACCTACAAGAAATACTGATAGACCTACGAGAAGTCGTACACAACTGTGGTCATGAGATACTGAGAGACATCAGATGGTTGTCTCCGTACCCTTATTGCCTCCCCCACTGACTTCGTTATTAGCTTTGCCTAATGGTGCGTGACGTCTGTGAAAGGCGGGCCGGGACAGGTGATTGCGACAAGGCAATATGACTGGCAGTGACAGGGGAGAGTTGTAATAAATGGTTCGGTTCTCCGCGGGGTTCAGATCAGGCGGGGATATTGTCTGTTAGCCCAGGGGATGAGGCGGAAGAATCGCTAACAGATCGGTGGCGGCGGGAGGCGGGAAATTAAATAATAGCAGCCAGAGGAGGGGGAGATTACATGACGTGGGATCTTACAGAGGGAGTAGGGTCAGGGTTGTGTGGCTGTCATTTGATGTGTGTGACAAGTCAGTGTGTAGTGTTTATACTGCGTATGGTTAGTGCATATCCAGTTCTCGTCCAGTGCATGTCCAGTGCATGTCCTGAGAATGTCCAATATATTTCCAGTGGACATTCATCTTTGGTGAGGAATTGTTAGTTTTGATGTTGCACATAATCAGGCAGTTTGAATTCTCCAGCAGTCTTTGCCGGGGAATACAGTTCTGTATCTTTTCAGTTTATTCATTAACATAGTAACTTAAAATTATATCTTTCAAAGACTTCAAATAACTAGATTTATTTTTGAACAACTATAGGTATGTGCCTATACCAAGGACAATTTTGAGTTGACCTGTCCAATTCTGAATCCTTTTATTAAGTTTAATTTAATTGTTTATTAATACTATTTTGATGTATTAAATGTTTTATTTTAAACAAACTTATTTTTTGTTAATTTATGATTAAGTTACTTCTAATTACTTCATTTCAATGAAATTTTTAGCATTGTATATTTAATAAATGTTTCCACATCTGCCTAATTATTACATTTTATATTCATAGTACCATAGCTATGTATATTTATTTACATCTTTATGACAGTGAACAGTTTTAGGAATAAACTTATTGTTATTATTATTTAATTGTTTTATCTAGACAAACAAATATTTGATAGACAAGCATCTAAGAAACACACCATTTCGTTCTGAGAAAAAAACAGAACTATTTAAAACAAACTTTTTGGTGGGATAAATATGTGAATGGGTCACTCCATAATACTGCACCTAGATGAACTTAAGTTAATAACCGTAAACTTAGCAAAAACAAGTAATTGGCGTGACATTTCCTGGTACTTTCTGGTGCCAGGAAAATACCGTTCTGCTTGTTGAGCGTCAGTCAACTTGACTTTCTCCCACCAGTTCTGGCTTTTTACCACTTGATTTATTTACACACATTAACCTGTCTGAAAACACAAACAACTTAACTTAATTCAACTCGTGTGCGAGTGTTGTCCACGTTATGAGTCCTGTCATGGTTCATTGCACACAACATGTGGATGTATGGCTCCTGTTTCATCACGGTTCATTGCACACATGTGGATATAGCTCCTATTTAGTCACGGTCCATTGCATGGAATGTATGTATGTATAGCTGACGTATGGAACAGTACAGTGAAACGTAGATAGACTCATCAGGTTGATGTAATTGCTCGTTTTCTGTCAAAGAGAAATGCTTAATGCCAGGCAACTGACACCCATCTTACCAACAGACTTCATCGAGTGTCTATTTGTGTGTATGGGCATGTTTAGTTGACATTGATTTATACATAAATCACCACATCGTTCTCTCGGTTAGAAACCTTTGGTGGCAACCATGGATACTGGCCAACATGTGGGTTTATTTAAATCAGGTTCAGCCAGGGTGAAAATGTATATATGGAGAGTTATTTAATGGAGTTCTCTGTGTTGACTTCTGATGAACCAGGCAAATCTAATGATGAATATCAGTCACTACCATTAGGCAATAACTTATGGGACATTTTGTGTGTGTATATATATATATATATGTATATATATATATATATATACACACAAAATGTATATATATTTAGTATATATGCATACATATATATACACATATATATGCATATATATATATATATATATATATATATATATATATATATATATATATATATATATATATATATATATATATATAATATATATATACATATATATATATATATATATATATATATATATATATATATATATATATATATATATATATATATATATAAAAAACATACATATAAATAAATACATATATTCTTCATGTAATTATTATTATCATTATATTGTATCATTTGTACAGTGGCAATGAATCATTGCCTAAATATTATCTTCTAATTTATTCACTGAGAACTGTATACTGTATAATTTATGTGATATATATATATATATATATATATATATATATATATATATTATACATATACAGTATGTATGTACATATATATGATATTATATATACATACTTACTGTACATATATATATATATATATATATATATATATATATATACAGTATGTATGTGTAATATAATATATATATACAGTATGTATGTTAATATAATATATATATTCAGTAATGTATATGTATAATATATATATATATATATACATACTCAGTCACTCCATTATAATATATATATTATATATATATATATATATATATATATATATATATATATATATAAACATAATAAATAGACTAAAAAACAAATAATAACTCAAATGAATAAAAACATTACAGATGTCAGAAGAACATTTATGATGTTGACATTGAAGAGGGGTGATATTACCACGCGTTTGTCATATATATAATTAATACCAAATGTAAGAAATGTGTCAACAATGATACAGCAACAATAATAAAAAATTATTTATTGAGAAATGTTTTCTGCATGTACCGGATATTGATTGTTTTTCATCTTGTATGTTTTGAAATAAATTTATTTATTGATTTACAGAAGTCAAGCAGCACCATTGGCAAGGTTCCAGTCATTATTCTGTCAATCTCCTATCAGGGTGTCAAGTTTATTGACGCCAAGTCTAAGGTACCCGCTAATCATATTTTCCTGAACTTCTGTCTTTGATTCTGTGTGTCTCTGTAATGTGTTTTCTGTTTGTACGGACAGTCTGCAAATAACAGCCTTGTTTGGTCTGTGAATGTAGCACTTCCCATCACAATTTTGTTCTGTCGAGGGACACATTGTAATAGCAACATTACTTTAATTTTGTGCATCGTGTGGAAGTAAAATCATGAGAATGTTAACTTGTGCGCAGCAATGGTAAAATGATGACACTGACATGGTACAGATAGACATGGGAATGTTATGGACATCAACTCTTTTTTCATCAGCCTTAATCTGGTGTTACAATAGAAACTATTCATAGTTCTTTGTTTGCGATTATATAAGGATATACACCGAGGCCGCTGTGTGAGGTTGTTATGGTCACTAGAGGGTTGCTGTGTGTTTCAGAGAGTCATATGTGAGCACGCCATCAGCAACATCTTCTGCGCATGTCAGGATGGAGACAACCTCAACTACTTCGCCTACATCACGAAGGACCTGATGTCCGACAGACACTATTGCCATGTCTTCAACGTCAAGAGCACGGTAAGTTCGCCTGCGACGACAACGACCTGATGATCGAGAGACATTGCTGCCACATCCATATAGGTTTATGTTGATAGCGCGTAAAGTGATGGCTCAATGGTAAACAGGTTCATCATAAGTTCTTGTGCATTGATAATTCAGACATCCTTTTGTTCACGGATCAAACACGAGTGTTTGATGTTAGATGATATCACATAGAGACCATGAGCTAATCACACCCCGTATATTGTATCTGACTTGCCCAGCACAGACACATACACGAGACGGAACAGACCAACGATCTTTGTGTCGACGTGGCTGGCACCAAAGAGTCGGCAAAGTGTACCGATTTGGCTGTCGGCCACGAGATCCAACCACGCACCTTCTGGTCACGACTTCTCCTCCACCAGTCGTTGAGGCAGCGCGAAGACATCGCACGCGAAACCTCTAAACCAACATATGGCTGGGTTCACGTGAAGTCAGTGACCTCAGATTTCAGCACCCTTTTTACCTGTTCCTCCCCGTCGCCGCCGTTCGCCGCGTTCTGCGGTCGGCAGCAGTGTCTTTGACACGTTAAAAAACCATGCACCGTCTGCTTGGCATTTGTCCACGCTATTCCACGCGCGTGGGTTTGCACTGGAAATAATTTACACGTGTGAAATAGGCGGAAGGAGATCTTGTCTTATCTGGACCTCGTGAATGCATCGCTTGTGTAGTCGTGCAGTTCCGAGCATGTCGTATTGTTAATCACGTCATGCGTTCCTAATTGCACCGCCATTCAGCGGCCACGTCCCAGGGGCGTTCAGTGAAAACCTTTTGTGTCCGCGGCTAGATTATATTCGTTTGTAAGATTTTAATGATATACGTTTGAGAAAACACTTTGCCATTTCAAACGGTTTTATATAAGTGCTGCGCAGTCAGGGTGATTTAAAAGAAATTTAAATTGAGTATTTAACATTCTTGGAAATATTAAAGGTTACGCGGTATGATGAATTTGTTTCCGTGATAAAACTTGTGAAATAGTCATCTGCTAGGGATGTTGCCTTGCCGAGTATCAGAAAGAACGCAAGTCGTCGACAGACTCTCGAACTTGTTACTGATAGTTCTGTTTGTATCGGTTTATCCACTGGTTGTGTTTCATCTCACGATGGGACTGTGATGTAAACCATCGCGAACAACGCACTTTGTAGTTACGGCAGTGTGCCGATTAAACACAGCTGTCCGCATGGTCATATTTTGCCGGGAATTATATAACGAACTTACCACGAGAACTGTGTCACTACAGCCGTTTAGAAGTTTAAAAAACTGGATGCAACCTGAAGGCACAAAGACCCAGTGACTGTAGACAACGACTAAGCCGTGTCTTCCCCGGGGCGAGGATTACGAGGTTAGATGAGAGCGGGGCCGTATGAATAGAGATGTCGATCAGATGTCCGATACCTTCACTAGCGACGATTTACGTTGTGAGCGTTCTACATCACCAAAAAGCCGCCGCGATTTGATCAACGACGTGATTACAGACGGTAAAAACGACAGTTCTGCTTAGTCTTGATAAATACCCTTGATATCGTCCATATTGTTTTGGACATTTTCTTCGTCAAGGCGCACTCGCCACCTGTTGCTGAATTCACACGTATGGGCCGCATGGTTTATTGCGTATCGCATTGAAACCAGACATGTTTCAGGATACAGCGACAAGTGATACGTTGTTGGGTATTTAATTGCAATACATGTCTTGGTAAAAACATTAATTAACATCTATGGAGACGTGGAAAATATTGCAAGAACATTTACAAGGTAGCCCTTTGTAATGTACGTCGCACGAGAACGGCGCCAGGACCCTACAGAACGGCATTTAGACATTGCGTAATGGCGTGCAGACCTAATAAAACACGATCTGGATTTCACATAACGTAAGAACTAACAGAACGGTATTTCGACCTTACAGAAGGTATATCGACCTTAAAGAACGGTATGAAGACTTTACTGAACGGGTTGTAGACCTTACAGAACGGTATGAAGACCTTACAGAACGGTATCAAGACCTTACAGAACGGGTTGTAGACCTTACAGAACGGTATAAAGATCTTACAGAACGGTATCAAGACCTTACAGAACGGTATAAAGACCTTACAGAACGGGTTGTAGACCTTACAGAACGGTATCAAGATCTTACAGAACCGTATCAAGACCTTACAGAACGGTATATAGACCTTACAGAACGGGTTGTAGACCTTACAGAACGGTATCAAGTCCTTACAGAACGGTATAAAGACCTTACAGAACGGGTTGTATACCTTACAGAACGGTATCAAGTCCTTACAGAACGGTATCAAGACCTTACAGAACGGGTTGTAGACCTTACAGAACGGTATCAAGACCTTACAGAACGGGTTGTAGACCTTACAGAACGGTATCAAGACCTTACAGAACGGGTTGTAGACCTTACAGAACGGTATCAAGACCTTACAGAACGGGTTGTAGACCTTACAGAACGGTATCAAGACCTTACAGAACGGGTTGTAGACCTTACAGAACGGTATCAAGACCTTACAGAACGGGTTGTAGACCTTACAGAACGGTATCAAGACCTTACAGAACGGGTTGTAGACCTTACAGAACGGTATCAAGACCTTACAGAACGGGTTGTAGACCTTACAGAACGGTATAAAGATCTTACAGAACGGTATCAAGTCCTTACAGAACGGTATAAAGACCTTACAGAACGGGTTGTAGACCTTACAGAACGGTATCAAGACCTTACAGAACGGGTTGTAGACCTTACAGAACGGTATCAAGACCTTACAGAACGGGTTGTAGACCTTACAGAACGGTATAAAGACCTTACAGAACGGGTTGTAGACCTTACAGAACGGTATCAAGATCTTACAGAACGGTATCAAGTCCTTACAGAACGGTATCAAGACCTTACAGAACGGGTTGTAGACCTTACAGAACGGTATCAAGACCTTACAGAACGGGTTGTAGACCTTACAGAACGGTATCAAGACCTTGCAGAACGGGTTGTAGACCTTACAGAACGGTATCAAGACCTTACAGAACGGTATCAAGACCTTACAGAACGGGTTGTAGACCTTACAGAACGGTATAAAGATCTTACAGAACGGTATCAAGACCTTACAGAACGGGTTGTAGACCTTACAGAACGGTATAAAGATCTTACAGAACGGTATCAAGACCTTACAGAACGGTATAAAGACCTTACAGAACGGGTTGTAGACCTTACAGAACGGTATCAAGACCTTACAGAACGGGTTGTAGACCTTACAGAACGGTATCAAGACCTTAAAGAACGGTATCAATACCTTACAGAACGGGTTGTAGACCTTACAGAACGGTATCAAGACCTTACAGAACGGTACTTAGACCTTTCAGATCGGGGTGTAGGCATTTCCATAGAACCATGTCGAACATGTCTCTCACTCGCACTCGCACTCGGTGTGCACACGGTGCTCGTAGTCCAGTCATTCTGTGGTTCATCCTCAAATATACTGTAATAGTAAATGTGATGACATGTTTATATTTTGCGTTAGGTTTATATTTACTGGGAGAAATAGCAAATAATAAGTCAAGTCTTTCTACGCCCCGAAAAAGGTCATCCTCAAACAAATAGCAAAAGTAAGTTTGAAAGCATTTTTATATTCTACATTACGTTGTCATAACCAGAAATAAAGTTCACCGAAATCCGTATAGTGGAACATCGTCATTTTGACATGTTGCTAAATGATCGCAGGTCTAACTGAAATTTACGGGATACACATAGTTGACGTTGTATAACTTATTTCGCGGAAAAACGTTATAAACAACGTATTTACCGTTAAAAGGGTAGTACATTGGACTTTTTAATGGTATAACAAGTTTGGTGTAAATGAATATTAAAGCCATAATGTTATTCTAAACTCATTAGAAGATTATCGTAATTGATGCGTACCACGGTTTTTGGCCTATCTCGTCAATCTGCGGTTAGGGTTAGACACCAGGCAAAGTATGATGGCCTTTTTAGTTAGTACGACACGTTTATATTACCATGGAAAAGCCCACTGAAGTGTGCATTGTGGAACGTGTCATTTGCGACGATAATAACAAGCTTCTGTAGTCGCTGCTCGTCACGTTTTAGGCAGAGTGAAATGCAGGCCACGCGTTATTTGGGCTACGTTATATAATTTCTTTGCATTTTCTGCACATCTTTTGAAAGGTAATGGATTATTATATATAACATGTATAATAAGTTGAACTTTATTACTCCATAAATAATGTGTAACGTTTGCTGGTAAACGACTGTGTAAACTTAAACGCAGACTTAGTTATCAGCAAACGTTTCCCTCAGTTATCTTGGCTGAATTAAGAAAACTACTGATTTGTAAAACCTGTTACCACAAACGCTATGACCGTCAGTATGTACATATTATGTGTAGCCTACATGCACGTGGTCACACTATAGAGGTAAAACATACTTCGTTTTTTATATCCACTAACAGGCAGTATAAAACAGAGCAATGTAAAATCATTCACACAAAGCGTTAACTGTCTGTAATCATGTTTGTGTAAAAAGTGATATCAAGTATGTAATGAAAACGTCATTAACGTAATGTATACGTAGGAGTGATGACACCTCCTCTCCACGCTGTAGGAGACACAATCATTTACAATCGGTGTAATCAGCCGGCAAACTGAAGCAGGTCGGTTTCTTTTGCGTTGTCGTGTATTACACAGGACGGGAAATGTGAGACGACAAGCGAAAAACTGCAGTACAGCGTTAACGACGAGAAGTTGCGAGACTGATGCCGTGATTGCGTGTGTTCTGTGGAGACTAGTTGTGTGACGTCATCCCAAAGATGACAGTGGCGCGGTGATTATCTCATGACCAGGAGCGGGTCTTCCGCTAGTCGGTTCCTCGGCTTTGTTGTGACGTGTTTCGCTGTTATTAATATAAACGATGCGGTCCTCCGAGATTATTTAATCGCGGCGGTTTGTTTAAGGAAGACGCGGGTCGCGAGTGCAATGGTTTGGTAAATGCGGTGTTTAATGGTAGCTGCAGCGTTGCTGAGAAGTTGACAGTTTTTGGTCGCTAAGGAGTTGACGTAGTTTGTAGATGGAAGGAAGTGGTTCCGTGTAACATTGGTCAAGTGTCTGGTATACCGTAGACGTTCGTCTGTTTTGTACCGTAACTAACTGCGTACTCGTGACTTTGTGTGAAACAGAAGAGATGTGGTGAAGCTATGCCGTTCAGATATATATATATATATATATGTATATATATATATATATATATATATATATATAGAGAGAGAGAGAGAGAGAGAGAGAGAGTCAAGAAATCTGATATGCAGAACTATATATATATATATATATATATATATATATATATATATATATATATATATATATATATATATATATTCCCATATATGCCTTTTTTAATAACGTAGGGTTTAATGACATGCAATGATTGGGAAACAGAAAAGAAGATATTTAATGGATAGACGCAGATAGGCAAGTTCTTTTTTGAAACAATTCACTGCAAGGGGAACCGCGAGCTTACGTCGACTCATTCATTACATGACAAAATGAATGCAGAACTACGCGCCTAAGAATAGCATCCCTCGGACAAGTAAACCGACGGATTGGATATTTCCTTTCGTCCCATTGAGGTGCATCTAACGAATGCAGCATAGCGATGGTTTATCGGCGTTTTTGTCTTATTGGCGTGTAACATGATTGTCTCGGCGGTTGGCGACCGACGGTGCGTGACTAAGCGATGTCTCCATCCCGAGCTTCCCGCCTCGCTCACGGGGTCACAGTGGCCGTCAACCGTGCGCTGACTGGTGTGTCGGGGCAACCTACGAGCGCCGTCCGTCCATCAGTTTCTCTCGGCGGCCGACGCAGGTGTGTCGCGGAGACTCGCGTCGATTGTCCGTGCCGTGGTATGTCGACTCGGCCTGGCTCGGCGGGGCGTCGCGAGCACCTGGGCCCGACCGCCTGACAAATGTATGCCTTTCTTTGCGGGCGTTTTTAACGAAGAAGCGCGCGCGCATAATTAGGTGATTTCCGCCCGCGCCGTTCACTTTTCAGCCGCGCGCGAGTGGGAAATAATTGAGATGTACTGGCTTGCTTTCATCGGCGGCGACGGCGCGGTGTCACTGTCAGATTACGCGACTGTGCGATGGTTTGGGTGGTCCGCGAGTTGGCGACGGCGACCGACAGGGTGACGACGGGACAGTCCCGCTTGTCGCCCGCTGTCGGTCGTTGTTTCAGTAGCGACGGCGACAACGCCGTAATTGAGATGTACTAATTGAAAGCGGGCTCGGCGACAGGTGGTGAGGTCTGTGCGCAGGTATGTCCGTCGCACGGCCTTTCAGCGCCTTAATGGTGTCCTGATTGTGAGCGCGCCGCATTGAAAGGCCGCGGCCCGCTCATTATGCCCCGTCCATCGCGGCGTCCGGGCATGGGAATCTACCCGTCAAATAAATGGCACTTACGCTGATTGTCGGGCGCGCCGGCTTTGTCGCTAATTACAGGTTGGCTGTTTGTAATCACGAGATGTAAGCGGGGGTCGGCACGCCGCATTGCCGACGCGATGACGTCGCTTTTTATTGCGATTTTATTGAAAACGTTCGACTCGCGGCGTCGATTGCGCCGGTGCGGACGCGGTCCCGGAGCGGGCGCGGACACGCCGAGTCGACGGGGGGCGCCACGTCCGGCACAATGGCGACAATGGCGCGATCAGCGTTTATGCGCGTGCGCTAATGAATGTGCGCGCGGGGGGCGCGATCGCGGCCCGGCGCAAATTTGTCTCTGTCGTTGACTTCTGGTGAGATGACTGACGGCTGGACACCTGCTGTTGACGACAGGCTGACACACGGGAGTGCGTGTGTGCGTGCGTGTGTTTGCGCGCGTTGTCGTGCTACACGAAGTTGGCTTGTTTCCGTCGAGGGCCTTTTTAAACAATGAGAAACTTCCAGAACCGAAATGTATGTGTTGGTTGCAGTGGTAGTGATGTCTTGTTGTTTGTGTTTAGCTGCCAAATACTACAGCCATGTCAGAGCGTTCTGTTTTTCTAAATAGCAATAAAATATGTCGTGTCTGATGCGTCAGACTGCCTTGTTTCTAACTTCCTATATACGTCATGTATACTGTGTCAGTTTCACGAACATAATGCACCAGTTTATTCTGCTTTGAATGTAAAGTGTATCTTGCAAATAAATAATGTAGCGGTTGACGTAATAATACTAATATTTAGACACTAAGATCCAAACGTGAAACTTTGGTAGTTGTGCATATAACAACCATATACGATACTGACAATAAACGTAACAATAAAAAAAATTATATATAAATATATGAGACATTGTTATAATAAAACTGAACCGGAAAAACAAACGCATACATGAACTTGTACGAAATGTTATGTGCCCGTGGTAATAAGTACCTATATAAGTGCAATAGTTTGCCCTCCGAGAGTGTCGTCCGTGATGCTGCAGTATATCCTACATAACGCACCAGTTAATGCTGTACCCGCCGTGTTTTACAGTCGTGGTATTTTAAGCACGCCAAGCCGTGTGAGTTTGCAGTTTGTTGGTCATAAATGCGAGGAGAAAACGCGGGCTGCGTCGTTCGGCATTAGCTGGATGAGCAGGCGCTGACGAAGTCGTCAATAATTGCCCGCTTGAGCGTGACGTCAGTGTATGTTTATCTTTTAAAATATGACGAACGAGTCAAGTGATGAGCCGCTGCTTTGTGTGGCTCGGTGGCGGCGATCAGATCGTACGGCTGACATTCTGTCTTGTAGGCCGCCATCACTGATGCGGTTGTGGGTCTGTGCCCGTTGTAAGGGGCACGACCGAGCGGTTAGACGGAGGGAAGGGCAGTGGGGTACTAGACACAAGTCAAGTGGTACAGGACGATGTACTTTGGTCTGTCTTGTGTCGGTTCCTCCCAGACTAGAGGCAGGATCCGTCTTGTCTACACTCGCTCTGCCGTAGGACACGCCAGCGAGTCTCATACCCCGTGCATTGTCAGCAATACTTAACGAGACCGCGCATAACTGGGCCCAACTCGTACACCGTAAGCGTATTCAAAGTCAGAATTACTGCAATACGCAAACAGTTTGAAAATAATAACTTATCTGTATAACATGAGTTTTTGTTGGGGGAAAAACCTATAACAGTTACAACGGAGGTTTCTGCTGTGGCCGTTACGTTACGCCCGTATGCGGAATAATACATAGTTCGTCCGAGTCGTTGGGACCGGATCGTGAAAGAAAATAGGATAACAAACGATGTGGCGACAGACGAGACCTGCGTGTCCTGTTGCGTGGCTAGAACCATCGCTGTACCGCGCGGCTACGTGGCTGGCACCCCCTACTTGTGATTGCCGTGGACGCTATGGTTATATGAGAAATTTCATTTTAAATTATATGAAATTGCTCGATTTCCCTCCGAGTATTGTTCTTATACTTAGACTTAATCCATCCTGTTAATTTCTGGACATCGGGCGACAACCTTTCCCCATATATTCTGCGATCTTTCGCAATTGCTGTGGCTTCATACCAGATAGTTTCCAGAACTTCATTAACTGGCTTGGGCCCGGTCTTTGTCGGTCTTCCTCTCTTTCTGTGACCACCTTCAGGCTTCAGACACCCACTCCATCGCCACCCGGTCACGGTCTCTTCACCATCTCGTATTGTTCTTACCAAGTTTTAAAAAGCATCGCTGACCGGACATGGTGGCTGGTCATTACACAAAAGAGTAATTGGTCGAATTAAGTCTTAATCGTGGCATGTGTTCAAGTATGTGTACACAAAAGTTCATCGTGCACATATATGTTTCTTAAAAACAATGTAAGGTTAACTCAGAATTCAACTTTAAGAAGAAATAACACGTTTCCCAACCGAAGAAGACAACACAACCGTATATGTCGTGGCTTAGACGTTTGTATCGATGAAAGAAATTCCTCTGGATTTTTAAACTAATGTTCAGAGGACGTGACCTTCTATGTCCATGATATGGACAGAACACCAACCAAATCATTGTTTAATAAACAAACACGCAGTATTGTAATCACACGTTGTCTTGCCGGTTTCACGTCGATGTCGTAAACGTTTCTCCGCCAGCACTTCCACAGCGTATGCGACGTCTAGGCCACTCGCATGGTACTTCGGACACGAGCCACAAGATATCACACATTACCCGTAGATCGCTTGATCACCCGCTGTTTAATATCAGCCGTGTCTCCGCGAAATGACGACGGCAGCGCGGCGCTTGCGGCCTCGTGACGGACGACTCCGGCTGATCCGCGTTAGTTGGCTCACTCTGCCGTGCCGTTTAACGACAGGATTAAACAAAGGTCGACGAGAAATCTGACGGGTCTTCGGGAAAACTAAATTGATTCGCCATATTGGGCGACGACGCGGAAGGCAATAAGAGCCGGGCGTTGGACGACGCGGGGCGGCCTTGTAGGAAGCCGTCAACGCAGGCTGGTCGGTGGTCTGTCTGTACCCGTCAAACGCTTGTAAGATTGTGCAGTTGTGCATTACGTATTATGCTAGATTTGTCCACCCGTCAGAATTGTACGCTATCGCCGGATATCGTGGTATTGACACATTTGTTGGGTCAAAATATAGTATTTATTTTTGGCTGGCTGCATGATGAAACCAGACCACATCCTAGAGATGACCCAAGCCAATATTTGAGCACAGATACTGTCCAGCGTAACATGTTGACCGCAGCTGTCGTGGAGAAACCAGTGTGGCGATCACGTAATCCACACACGCGACACTGGTCGTTTTGACACAGACTGACATCTCATACAAACACGTGACCAGTAGAACCTGTTGTTTTCTCAGTTAGAAGTTCGGTACACAGCCAGTTCCTGTGCCTGTCGGAACAGTGAATTGTGTCGAGCGTTTTGAGACTTGTTTGTCTGTTTTACGTTGAGACGTTCAACAGACATAGCATTTCTGCCGATATACGAGTTTGTACTAAAGGTGCAATCGAACATCTTGACTAGGACTGCCAGAATGTAAATTAATGACATTGGTTAAAGCTGACAAAAATTAGTAATGCATGTTTACAGCTGAAAAAACAGTGAATCTGTGTCGATACTTCGTAAATGTGTCATGAAGAACAACTGTTCTCGTTGTATGGCTGAATGATTTTCGCCGCCATGCTGTGATATTTTCGTTGTGCGGTGATAATTACCCTATAGAGATCTTACTGCATCTGCCTGAGTAACCGGGCAAATTGCTGCGCATTTTGCACCCCGATACCCATCTCTGCCCGCACAGCCGAGCAGGAAATGCGGACGACAGTGCTGGAGATGTTCCCGACAAATTAGCCGTGTATGTTGCCTGCTCGAGTCAGCCACGCGTGACGTCGCACGCGCTGGAGAGTTTGCAGGAGGATTGGTTCTCGTCAGCCAGCTCGCTGTAGGCGAAGCGGCGGCCGAGGGGTAATTGGGCGACGGTGTCGTTGACTTTGACGGACGAGGAGCGCGCCACGCGGCCGGCGACCCACGACCATACATCCACCGCTCTTTTCGTCGCATATTATTCGCTTGTCAAGTCCCATCAAAAACTACAACGTCATTTCGCGTTTCATTCAGCACATTGAAGCGAAGACATCTGTTTACGAGCGCGCGTGTGGGCGCGTGTTTCTGAACAGATCGGATCTGCTTTGTGGGGGAGAAACCGGCGGGGTTCGGTTCACAAACGCCGGTGTTTGTCACCCGTGTGTCCGCTACCCCGAGATGTCTTCCTGACGTCAGATTCTCTACAGTTTTCTAGTCCACTTGGTAATTCTGACCTGTTCCTCAACGGACTGGTGCTCATTTAAGCATGCAATTGCGGTTGCTGGTTTGTTGAGATATTATACAGTAATGTCATTGTCGGGTTTCAGTTAAAACGAGTACATCATAGCGCGTGAGAAACTCAAACCACAATGTTTATATTATGAACTTAGACAGGTCAGATACTAGAAGTAATACGTTTGGCGCCATGTGGCAGGTTTGTTTAAACATTCCACTAGTTGATAGGTTAATGTGTACAGTGTGCGTATACGTGCGTATACGTGCGTATGCGTGGGTATGGTGGATAGCGGTACCAGATACACGCATACAAGCATAAACACAGTCGTATAAATGTAACTTATATTTCACATAATTCATATATTAATAGTAATTAGTCTAGTAATGAATTAATTACACTAAATAATATATGGACAATACTTCTGTGTGGATTTTATATATATATATATATATATTATATATATATATATATATATATATATATATATATATAACGGCAGTATTAACCATAAAATCGTTAACATAAAAAAATATAATATATATATATATATATAACATATATTATAATTGTATGTACGTTTAATATCGAATTATGATTATGTAAAACATTATATGTATATATATATATATATATATATATATATATATATATATATATATATATATATATATATATATATATGCATGCTATATAACACCATATACCGCTATAGCGTCGAATTTCGTTGTTAAACAGTTTCATTAAGCAATCTACGTCTTACGAAAGTATTTATTCGTATGTGTAAATTGCATTCCTGCCGGACGCCATGTTTTACTGTAATAGCTCCGAGTGGTCGTGTCGATGTCGGTAATGTCGCTCGTCCCGTCACTTCGCCACTCGCCGCCCTTTCTCCTTGGGTAATTGGCTGCGAGGCATAAAATGTCTCTCCTGAATCTCCTCTCACCGCCACTCCACAAATGTGACGTTTGCCCAGCTGGCGTCAATGGCGACAGTCTAATATATCTGTCAATTGCACCTAATAGGTGTCAACGGCAAGCATGCGTTCGTCTTTGATGACAACCATTTGTTGGAGACGTTTTAGCGCCGACACCTGGCTTAGCGGAAGTGTCCGCGATTCAAAGAGCGCGTGATATGTGTATGTGTAGTGGGAGGGGTTGGGGGCTGGTTTGGTATGATAGAACTGGTAGCTGTGTTGTAAGTATATCATTAAATATGCTGTTTCGTTGATGCAGTATTGTTTTATATGAGCGTCAGTGGTTGGTAAATGATTAAAGTTAACAAAAACACAGAAGCCACTGAAATGTGGCTCTTGAGAAGGGTGCTGAAAGTCAAGTGGACTGGGAGGGGAAACAGCGAAGTCATCCGGAAGAAGATCAAAAGAAAGCGCATTAACACAATCACCGTCAATGGACAGGGTCCATAGAAGCCTCGGTATAAAACAACACAAGAGTCGTGTGAAGACACACGCGGTCGTGTGAAGACACACGCGGTCGTGTGAAGACACACGCGGTCATACTTTTGCCCACACAGTCAGCACGGAACGCGCAGTGGCAATGACGTCAGAAATAAGTTTACGGTATTGCAAGGTGATCAATAACTGTGGTGTTGAGAAATAAGGTTTGTTTCTATATTGTGTATAATGTATTTCCGTGGGAATTCACTGAACATTTATTAACTTTGTACGATTGATTATATATTGGCATGTATCATACATATGTACGTTAAGGTAAACTATTGATATTGATAATACCAATAATCAATAATAATAGCTACAAAGTATGATAGGTATAATAATAATAACAGTAACAGTTCTATACCGCCTATATTATCAAGAATTCGAAACAAACGTGCTGGTTTTTTTCTCGAAAGATGGTTATGATTTTATAGTGATAAGGAGTTGCTACCAGATTTGTGGCGCTGTTGCGTTTGCCTATATTCATTTCATGCAGTTAAGGTACAAACAAGTGAACCGGGTGATTCGAGGGAGTTATCAGAGAAATGCAGCAGATTAACCAAAATTAATAAGTTGGTTGTTGAATAGGAAATAGTTATCATCTTGGTCATCACCGATAACATGTTACCTTTTACAGTGAACAATCACGGCTTCTTCGCACGCCCCTTTCCCGACCCCGTCAAAGTTCTCCAAATCAAAGTTCCTTTGCGGTGATTAAGTGCTCGTCTTCTTGGTCTTGGCGCTAACGACTGTGTCGCGGGGGGTGAGATTGATGGCCCAATGTGGAGGCAATCTAATTACATTACGTGCTAATTTATCAGCGCCCTCCACACGCTGTGGCGGCTGCACATTTAGCTCTGTCAAATGTCCGCGCACGTTTAGTTCTGTCAAATGTCCGCTCACATTTAGCTCTGTCAAATATCCGAGCACATTTAGCTCTGTCAAATGTCCGCGCACATTTAGTTCTGTCAAATGTCCGCTCACATTTAGTTCTGTCAAATGTTCCCCGGCCCCCACATTTAGTTCTTCAAATATCCGCTCACTTTAGCTCTGTCAAATGTCCGCGCACGTTTAGTTCTGTCAAATGTCCGCGCACATTTAGTTCTGTCAAATGTCCGCGCACGTTTAGCTCTGTCAAATGTCCGCGCACATTTAGTTCTGTCAAATGTCCGCGCACATTTAGTTCTGTCAAATGTCCGCTCACATTTAGTTCTGTCAAATATCCGCGCACGTTTAGGTCTGTCAAATGTCCGCGCACCTTTATTTCTGTCAAATGTCCGCTCACATTTAGTTCTGTCAAATGTCCGCTCACATTTAGTTCTGCCAAATGTCCGCTCACAATTAGTTCTGTCAAATATCCGCTCACATTTAGTTCTGTCAAATGTCCGCGCACATTTAGTTCTGTCAAATGTCCGCGCACGTTTAGCTCTGTCAAATGTCCGCTCACATTTAGTTCTGTCAAATGTCCGCTCACATTTAGTTCTGTCAAATGTCCGCTCACATTTAGTTCTGTCAAATGTCCGCGCACGTTTAGCTCTGTCAAATGTCCGCGCACATTTAGTTCTGTCAAATGTCCGCGCACATTTAGTTCTGTCAAATGTCCGCGCACATTTAGTTCTGTCAAATGTCCGCTCACATTTAGTTCTGTCAAATATCCGCGCATGTTTAGGTCTGTCAAATGTCCGCGCACCTTTATTTCTGTCAAATGTCCGCTCACATTTAGTTCTGTCAAATGTCCGCTCACATTTAGTTCTGTCAAATGTCCGCTCACATTTAGTTCTGTCAAATGTCCGCTCACATTTAGTTCTGTCAAATGTCCGCGCACGTTTAGCTCTGTCAAATGTCCGCGCACATTTAGTTCTGTCAAATGTCCGCGCACATTTAGTTCTGCCAAATGTCCGCTCACATTTAGTTCTGTCAAATGTCCGCTCACATTTAGTTCTGCCAAATGTCCGCTCACATTTAGTTCTGTCAAATGTCCGCGCACATTTAGTTCTGTCAAATGTCCGCTCACATTTAGCTCTGTCAAATGTCCGCGCACGTTTAGCTCTGTCAAATGTCCGCGCACATTTAGTTCTGTCAAATGTCCGCTCACATTTAGTTCTGTCAAATGTCCGCTCACATTTAGCTCTGTCAAATGTCCGCTCACATTTAGTTCTGTCAAATGTCCGCTCACATTTAGCTCTGTCAAATGTCCGCACACATTTAGCTCTGTCAAATGTCCGCTCACATTTAGTTCTGTCAAATGTCCGCTCACATTTAGTTCTGTCAAATGTCCGCTCACATTTAGTTCTGTCAAATGTCCGCTCACATTTAGCTCTGTCAAATGTCCGCGCACGTTTAGTTCTGTCAAATGTCCGCGCACATTTAGTTCTGTCAAATAGTTCTGTCAAATATCCGCTCACATTTAGTTCTGTCAAATATCCGCTCACATTTAGTTCTGTCAAATATCCGCGCACATTTAGTTCTGCCAAATGTCCGCGCACATTTAGTTCTGCCAAATGTCCGCGCACATTTAACTCTCTCAAATGTCCGCCGTTTCAGTGTCAATATTCAACTTTCGCGACGCCATCAATGTGCAGATAAACAACTGTACTTAAAACAAATAATAAAGTGACCGTACAACGTCAACAGTAGGTTTGTGTAGTGTTTGCTACAGTAGGTAATCTGGTGTGTATTCCGCAAGTTATGTCTGTGCAAAATGACGTCGTTTTCTATGGAACAGTAGCGCCGGATGACGATTCACTGGAATGTTGTATTTAAAAGATGACAGATCTCGGAATGCAACTATAACAACCTCCAAACCGAAAAAGGTCCAGATTTTTCAATCATACTTTTTTTATAGTAATAGGTCAGACTACGGGCGTAGGAACAGGTTGCAGACGGACCTATCCATACGTTCTCGTGGCGGTCGCTTGTGCGCCAGCGGTCAGTCCTGACCGTGACCGCGTGACCCGTGTCCGCGGCACGAGCCACGTCCCTGGACCGGTCGGGTCGAGGTGAACCCCGAAGCGGAAGTAATCGCAGATGTATTGGCAATTCCGGTCCGTTTCACCTACAAGTGTTAGTGCTATTTACCAACGCGTTCGTCGCGAGAACGGACAACGATGAACCGCACGCGCCTTGACGGTCGGTCGGAGAGTGACGGATGAGTGAGTCGGCAGCTACCTGTCGGTGGCCGTGTGGTGGTATCAATGGACGCCGTCGTGTCTGAACGCGAGGTCCATTTACCGGGGCGCGGGATGTAGTGTAGAATAGAGTGCTTATACTGTTATTGCAGGGGTAAGACCAAAAAAAAAGTCAAAAGCATGTCCAAAACCCATACTGACGTAAGTCAACAGTGGGCATCCTTTACGGTTATTAACATTGTTTTGACACTTGTATTCAAAGTGTTGGCACTGTTTTATTGATATACTGTCTATACCCTCGTTAAGTCACCAAATACAAAAATAGTTCCCTTTGTCACAAAGGGGATGATATATAGTGTTCTCTTCTTTTGGATGGTGGGTTTAAAAACATGAATATATATATATATATATATATATATATATATATATATATATATATTATATATATATTATGTATTGTTTAATTATATATATATATATTATATATATATATATATGCAATTTGGTAGTGGGTTTAATTATATAATATAAATATATATATATATATATATATATATATATATATATATTTTATATAAATATATATATATATATATATATATATATATATATATATATATATATATATATATATATATTATATATATAAACACTATATGACATTTATCGTGAATGAAGAATCGTTAATTTTTAATATCGTCATAGCATGGCTTTGTTTCTGATATAGCTTCGTGACAAGTATTAACTTTAATGACCAATACATCGTTTGGTGACCAAGGCCGATTTGACATGAAACTTATGTAAACAAATAAACGGCGAAGTACGCTAATATTGTAGAACTTTGCGAAGCACTCTATTCACTTCGTAACGCGCCGCGTTCCGCTATAAACACTGTTTTACTGTCGCCAATTATCGTTCATCCAAGCATAGGCCTATGGGAAATATGAAAGGCCGTCTTGATGTTGAATCTGCGTAAATATTGTCAAGAATTAATCTCGCACTCAGCGACAGATCGGCCCGTCTCCGGCCCGTCCAATCGACGGGTCGCTTAGCGGGACAAATTAATTAATTGAATCGGCAAACAAAATGGCGTGTGCGCTGAGTAATTGAAACGGGCCGAGTGGACGATGACTGGGACGTGAGGAGGTGTTTGCTTAGCAGTGTGTGTCAGTGTGGCGAGATGACTGAGCGCTGGTGTCTGTCTCCGGGTCTCCGGGCGTGCAGCGATCTGTTGGACAGTGTTGTCACTGTCGTGGCTGGTGTTGGTAGTGGCGAATTGGAACGTCACACTGCATGGCCCGCGCATTGTCGTGTCCGTCATTTCGTCGCGTGTCCGTTGTGTCGTCCCGTGTCCGTCGTGTCGTCGCGTGTCCGTCATGTCTTCACGTGTCCGTCATATCGCTGCCTGTCCGACTTGTCCTCGCGGGTGCTTCATAATATCGTTACGTGTCCTTCGTGTCGTCACGTGTCCTTCGTGTCGTCACGCGTTCGTCATACCATGTGCGGTGTGCGGCGTTGACGTCGAAGACACGCGACAGGCGGAACCACACTGGAACTGTCGTCTTCATTATGTCAGTCATCGTCTTCTTGTCCTTTATCCACTGCCCCGTGCTGTCGTCGTAGTCTTCGTGTCACATATCACCCTGTCCTGTCTGTGTTGTATTCGCATTGCGTCCGTGTATCAGATATTATCGGTGGGGAAGTGCTGGAGTAACCGGAGGACTCTCACATTCTTATGAGCTGATAAGCCCGATTTTGCTCTCTAAAATTGAGTTTTAACAGAGCTTTAACAGTGATCTTGTTGGCCTGTATGAAAACGTCAATTCCAGGGACCGTTTCACTAAGATAAAGAGCGCTCTTAAGGAAAATGTTATTTACAAAAATATGTTTTTAATTTAAGTATCTGTTTTCAATACGCAAATACACATTGCCGTATTGCCGAGGACACTGTTTCCACGACAATGCTGGCGTTTCGTGGTCTCGACAGTGTTTAGGTATTCAAGCTCGCTGATAAGGATCAACATTAATATTGAAGTGCAAAATCGGGTTTAAGAGCTCGTAACAACGTTAGTGAAATGCCCTCGAGGACCCGCTGTAAGGACTAGGGACTCGTCCGCCTCAAACGCCGGTGTGTCGAGAAATAGTGTCCCGCATTCTGAAAAATACCTTATTGACAGAGGATTTTGTTTCAGGACGGATTTTCCTTACGAGTTCATTATCTTAGTCCCACGGTCCTCATGTCAGTCTGATTTGGGGCGGTCTTACATCGTTTTTACCCATGTACATCCACGTGTACACCCCTCACCTCAGCCAGACCGCCGTACCCATGGCAACGCGCCCGCGAGCCCTGGCAGACGCGACCAGTTCACGATCGACTCGTCTCGCGCACACAATCAACTAGAGTCGGTGCGTAAAACCCGTGTAAGGAGCTCATTCGACGCGATTGTGTTTGTGTGCGACCGCAGAGGCAGACGACGACACGACAGGAATTGACTGGCGGCATCACGCTGCACTGCCCGTTGCTAGGCAACAACACGGCCACGTGGCAGCGTCAATGGCGTCACCTGATGGTGATATATAGCGCCGTCCCGTTCGTGTTAAACGTGTTCTCCATAAAAAGTGCCGGCCGATTCCGTGCGTGTCGGGTTTGGTGACGCGGTAAGATGCGCAGAAGTCACTGTTGAGTCTATAAATTGAACTTCCCTGGTCGTTATCAGAATCGATGGTGTACAACTGTTCGTATCAGCTTATAGATCATTCGACGCGAACCTTGTGAGCGTGTTAATCGATTTAACAAAGTGCAAGTATTGTATCCAGTTCACGCGTTGGCGGTTTCGTGAGACACCGAGCACGGAGTCGGTGTTTTGTTTTAAATGGATACTCCAGTCAGGGAGAGGTTCACAATATTAACTTACATATGTATACTATATTGGTTGTGCCTAGTAACTGTGCAAAAAGATCGTTAATAAACAATTAGTTGTAGTTTAATGGTATCAAAAATATGCTATCTTAGATTCAATGCGCTGCCATCTTGAGACATATGCGCCAGTGACGTAAGCCAAATCGTTTACGTCACTGGCGCATTGTTCAAAAAGGCAAGGATTGGCGGAATCTTCGCTAATAATTGTGATTGTGACGTAAGCAACCCGCGACATACTGGATGCATAAAATACCATGTTCGAAAAGGCATGCGCCAGTGACGTAAGCGGTTTACGTCACTGGCGCATAAGTCTCAAGATGGCAGCGCCCTGAATCCAACATGGAGTGTTTATTAACGATCTTTGTGCACAATTACTATGCACAACCAATATATTATACAGATGTATGTAAATTGTGTGAATATCTCACTGACTGGAGTATCCCTTTAAGGTAAAGAGAAAGTGTAGGACTTGTCACGATATTCTGCCCCTATCGGATTTTTCCTTTCCCAAGACGTGGCTTTATTGTCTGTGTCATTAACAGTGTTTGGTCGTGTAGGCAGCGACATCTGCGTTGTTTTTGTGCAACATTTGCTACGTTTGCGTCACTTGACGGAATAGAGCGCGCGAGTCCCCTCAGCTCCCGTGCAGTTGTTACGCTAATTTGCGATTTTCATCCACGAAACGACTCGAACGAGCTGTGTGTTCTTTCGCTTACGGACGTAACTGATACAGCAGAAACGTGTTTTAAGCTGTACCTTTGACAGGTTTCCACCAACATAAACTCGTAGAAGGTGGCGACTGTTATGCGGATAAGTGATAATTATCAAATCAGTTGCGCACTGCAGTAATTTTGACTTTGAATACACTTACCGACAAACGGACATCGGTGCGGGGGACAGGTGTGTAAGGTCTCGTTAAGTATCGCTTCTACCGGCCGGGAAACGAGAATCATTTGCGTGTCCTATAGCTGTCTGTATACGCGCCCGACGCTCGGCGAGAGGCTACGTCTTCCGTCGGTCCGGTCTCGTCCTCTCGGCGAGGGCCGTCCACCCAGTCACCCGTCACCCGTCACCCGCGTCACGTCGTCGTCCCCTGTCACGGGCCCTCGACGTGACAACGGGACGACACGGGCAGAGGCGGCCTATCTTTCCACTCGACTGGGTCTTCCTCCTCTCCCGCCCTCGTTACGCGGTTCCTTACCGGAAGTACACGCTGATATAGGCTCGTCTGGGAAAGCGCCATATATCAAACGGGGGAAGTGTCGGCGATAAAGAAGGCTCGGTCGCGTGCCCGGAATATGTTGCTGTTGCATAATGTTTTTATATGGCGAACTCTCAGGTCGGATCATCCGTTGCGGCGATGGGCGCTTTGTGAGATTTGACGCACGCGCACTACGTTTTTGTTGTATTTTACAAATTGTTCATCCCACGTTATGTATGTGTGTATGCACATTGTTTAAATAAATAAATATATATATATATATATATATATATATATATATATATATATATATATATATATATATTGTATATGTGTACAAATACATACGCACATAATCTACAATCGGTTAGTACGTTGAAAAGGTCACTTCCGGTGATGCTCAGTGACGTCAGAAATTGTAATTTTGTATCATTGTTTAAATACGAAAATAGAAACGCATGCATGCACGCACGCACGCACGCACGCGCCGCGCACACACACACACACACACACACACACACACACACACACACACACACACACACACACACACAGCATGCACGCACGCACGCACGCACACGCGCGTTTCCAAAAGGGGATTGTGTCATGTGCAGTGACGACTGAACGAAACCAATGTGATGAAAACTATCAAACGCGTGACGGAATATTAATTTTGTATACATATTTTCGTCATGTTTGAACGGTATTGTCACGCATTAACTGCAATTGTATCGCATTGATTAACTTGATTTCGCGGTGTTTGTATGCGTGTCTACCGTCTGTCTCCAGGACATGGCGACGGAGATCATCCTGACACTGGGCGAGGCCTTCGAGGTCGCCTACCAGATCGCTCTACGCAGCCAGACCACGACGGCGGCAGAGGAGGAGAGGGCGGCTCCAGCCCAGGGAGAGACCGACCCCGCCGAGGGGGAGATGGCCGTGGCCGGGACGGGGGACGAGGCTGAGACGAGATCCTACAGAGAGAGCACCTTCTGACGGAGACGGCGCGGCAACGATGGAGGACCGCCTGTGACGTCACCGGTTTTGTTATTTGCCTGGTGACGCGTCGTGTTTGCGCATGTCAGGAATAGTGCATTCTGGGAGATTGCGGATCTGGTTTGGGCCGCGGATGTTCTCAGGTTTCCTCAGCAATGCAGATCCCCAGTGTGCGTTGGCGGACCTAGTGTGCGCGGACCATAAACCTACAGGCAGCTGGTGGGAAGACGGAGGGTTGCTGCAGTTATTCAATGGACCATTTTGTGTGGATGGTTGAAGTTATCATAAATTAATCAAATGTAGTGAATGCTTTTCCATTGTGCGCCTATGCTCAAAATGTAATATATATGAGTTGTTCATCGACCATGTTGGGGCGGAGAGAGCGAAACAAACTATAAGCGAAAGCGAGTGGATTTGAAGAGAAACGGGGTTGTGAGAGAGGAAGAAGGGGGAGGGAGGGGCGAGGGGGAGGGGGGAGGGACGGAGAGACAGAGAGAGAGACAGGAAGAGAGATTGTTTTACACAACACGGAAACACAATGTCTACGCAGTGATAACTGGTTCGTTTTAAAATTATATTTGTTGCTGTGTTTCCCAATATTTAGAAACTCACAAGTACTTTATATAAACTACATTACGAACCTTACAGCAACCTGCACATGTGCGTTTTATACATTTCGTTTTTAGTGTAACACAAATTTTAACTCGCAATACGCTCAAATGGGCTGCGTTCTAAAAGCATCGTCTGCCAATGTGAGATCACGTGGAACTATTATGACGTCATAGACGACAGCGTTACTAGTAGATGACGTCGTACGAATAATCAAGATTACGTTCGCTGCAGTGTACAGTTTGCATATTAACAGTGTATAGCAGCATGTTTAATATGTTTTGTCATGTTGTATACCCTTTACTTTGAGTCGTTCAAACAAATGTATGCAATAACGATGCTAGTTCTTGCATATTCCTCTGTGGGGTATACGTCTTTAATAAACCAGTCAACAAAACTGTATTAATCAAACTATTCGCGATATTTGTCAAGCGTTTCACGTGGTGTGTCGCGTCTCGCCGAGTCTCGCAACATATCGCGGCATCACGCAACCTGGCTGGTTGATAACAGACGGAACAGTCATTTAGACGAGGTTTGCGCATAGGCGAGACGAGACGCACGAGAAGGAATATGAATATTCCCATTACGTACTTGACTGCTTCTCAGCAAGTACTTGAACTGTTTATACTGTGTCCACGAAGCACTTATTGTGTTCCCGATAAGTACATGTACTGCTGCCAACTTGTCGCATATATTACTTCGCGATACAAGTTAGACAACGCGATGTTCAGTTTTCAAATACGCGCGATTCAAAATGTTGTACATATTTCATATGAATTTATACGTTCTCTGTTTACAAACGATTACATAAGATGGCGCTGCATAATTGTCTAAACCGCGCCTCATGTGTAAATACATATTAGACGAGAAAGTGCGTGTAAATATATATAGTGTGATGTATATTTCGAGTACATAGTATAAGCGATGCGCATATGCGGTGTATTGTATACGGAGTTGTTTGTCTGTTTTCATTCCATGTCGATATGATGGAATACTGCGCGACATTCGACTGCAGTCAGAGCCTGTTGGTTGAAAACGTTTCTCTCTGGTGCTAAATGGACACACACCTTAATACCACTGCTGTATTAACGTATTTATCGTGAATAAAGCAATTGCATTTTATCGGTCGGCCAGTATTAACGTTCACGCGTGTTTCTAATAGTTCGTATACAGTTCATAGTTCGTTTTCCCGGATGGGAAATCGCTCATAGTCCTTACAATATGCGTGGCATAAACACAAACGACACTAGTAAACCGAACTAAATGAACGTGAAACAACATTAATAAATTGAACAATGAGACATTATGTTAGTTAAACACCGCGAAATGATGGTAGTGGTTATTCGATACGTTCTATATGTAGAAGCAACATTCGCTGTGTAGGGAGATGTGCATGCAATGAATACCGACGGACTGCAATGTACCAAAAACGCATACGGAGTTACGGGTCATCACTGGAACATATTCCAGTGAACCCCGACGGACCACCATTTACAGTGAGATCCTATAATTTTATTATTTTACACGGACCACCATTGGGCCATTTTCAGTGAACACCTGCGGACCACCACTGGAACGCATTTACCGTGAGTGCATACGTAATATAAGTAATACATATTTACAGTGAACGCCAAGGGACCATCTTTGAAACATATTTACAGTGAACACACACAGGCCACCATTTGAAAGTTACATACAGTGAAACATACGGACCGTCATTGCGACACGCACTCACGTGACTGTTAGTCCGTACATGCGTTCACTGTAACGTCTATGGTCCGTCTGCTTTCCGGTCATGTACACCTCTCTATATCCCATATGTTTGTGTCCGACTGTTTGCGTGTAGATACGGTCTGCAGTTTTAATAATAAAACATCTACCGCCTGTATACACTGCATTTATGACACTTTATACATACTTTTTTTATACGTATATAAAATTAATGTGCTTACGAAATAAACATAGTGTTTAACGCATAATAATTGTATTTATAAATTGCATAATCAACGTAAACAACGTCATCTCTATCGAACATAATTGGTCGACACATGTTTATTTTCTGTTATTTGTAAGCCTCCGTGACAAACGTCCGTGACACAGTTTGTATAAATTAACTGCACCGTGTCAAACGCCTCATTAATAAACCAACCGCGATACTACTCAGTATGCATTACCGCGACAATTTGAGCATTGTTTCGACGAAGGGAAATATGCATGTTATTATAACACGACACACAAACTGGCCGTGGTTCTGTTTACTACCATTTTTTACTGGTCGACCTCTGAGATAAAAGTATCCACCGACATTGCGTGCGTCGTTCCAGTTGAAATGCACATTTCGTTGACAATTACCACATCAAAACGTATGTGAATGATCGACTGGAATGGAAATTAATGTATGAATTGTAGACATCTATTTTTTTCTAAAACGCCGCATTAAATTGCATTTGAAAAATACTAGGTTTACAAATTAGTAAACAATAGTAAGTAAGTAAACTTTATTTGGAATTGTGTAATCACGTACAACATAGACAATCATGAGAATCGACAAAATAATATACAATTTAATTCGAGGGTGACGACAATAAAACCAGTTACGGCTGTGAACAGTTTAACCTTTTCAATGTGAGATAATACTGATTAAGATAAGTAAACTGGTCGCCGTCATCCTCAAAAGAATTCTGTTACTAACAAAAGAACTATATAGTCAACAATTACTGATGTAACGTATAGTGTGATGGTTAGGAATTAAAATGAGATATGGCTACATAATAAAGATAATAATAATACATGATAGAACTAGTTGTCGTGCAAGACTTGGTCATACCAGGCTCCACCAACAGTCAATGTCTAAGTATCATGATATTATTTCAAATACGTATATATATATATATATATATATATATATATATATATATATATATTTCGGACGTTTATTCCCATGTAAGATCAGAAAATTATTATTTAATGACAATGATTCGTTTTATTATTTAATGACAATGATTCATTTTAGACGACCAGCATCATCAAAGGTACACAATGAAGCGTGGCTGTTGATTTTGTTTCGTCCCTGCGTTTGTTGCTTTCCATCTCGTTCTTGATGTGGTTATATCACATTGCGCTTACTTTATTATAGAACGAAACAGGTGGAATGTTGATGCGTCGGCGAGTTTCGTAAAGTGTCCGTGAAGAACTGTTTCCAAGGAAACGTCCAATTCAGACGGAACAAATGAGCGCTTTAAAAAAGTTATGGTTTTTGAAATGTGTTTTCGTTCCAAAACCGTTATATTTTGGATTTTTATGGCTAGATATAGCGATTAACCAAACAAGTTATAACATGTCACATAAACTTGTGTCCTGCTAATAATGGCACCTGAAATACGATTTCCGTAATCATTTCAACTGGGCGAAGTGGCGGAGTTCTCAACGAAACTATTGTTAAATTGTCTAACACACACAGACTTGCACGCACATGTGCCATTATTTGTTTTGAAATATATATATATATATATATATATATATATATATATATATATATATATATATATATTATTACTGTATTTTAATGTTATACTTTATTTTAAAATATGCATTGACTAATCCTCCCATAATGCTATATCCAGGATTAGGACGTCCTAAGCATTCCCCGATACAATTTTAATCATCTCATAATTCACCTTTGATAAATAACCAATACATATAATTCGATACAAGCGCTTAATTATCAAAATGTATTTCGTACGTATGCTAAATACAACGTCACTGAACCATTCCGGTCGAGTGCAGACGAATTAAGCTCATAATTAAAACGACTAGAACCAATCAGTTAATGACGAAATGAGGGCGCGACAGTTTTTGATGAAGTCCTCTGGCTGCGTTCTTTCGTCACGGAGACGTCCGATGCAGCTCACGTCGACTGAGTGGCCTCGACCATCAACTCCGTCGACGACAGATGATTCAATTTAGACATCGCTCCGTCTTCGTCAGTCAAACCACAGCTGCGCCCATCGACGGATTAATTAATTATCTTTGATGATCATTAATAACGAACGTTGCCAAACCGTTGATTTCCGACAAATGATTTTTATTTCGCCGCGGACTTTTCTTGGAAGAATTATATTTAGAATGAACTTTTCGCTTATTTCTGCATTACGGTAATTTAGAAATAATACGCTGCTTATTAGTACAGAAGCAAATGTTTGCTAGTTGCTGTCCCTGGCGGTTTAGCAGCAATATAACTGTGTCTGAGGAAATCGCCTAGACTGTTTTACTGTTCATTGACTTGAACATTTAGTGGCTGGCTTTTAACATCCGCACCTCACATTTGGTAAACATTTAATGTTTATTCGTCCTCAGTAAAATTACACAAAACGTGGCCGTGTGTTCCTGTAGCCACAGTTAGCCTTCGTAGTCAATTGTAACATGAATTACGTCTGCCGTGTTGAACGTGGGAAAATGACGTGTGCGTGAGAATCTATCGGTATTGCAATCAACTCGGTCCACTTCGGCGATATTGCTAATAAAAGTGTTTTTAAAGTAGCGAAATGCAACATTGTGGGTAGTGTGTATGTATGTATGTATGTATGTATGTATGTATGTATGTATGTATGTATGTATGTATGTATGTATGTATGTATGTATGTATGTAAGTATGTATGTATGTATGTATGTATGTATATATATATATATATATATATATATATATATATATATATGTATATATTATATTATATTTGATTAGATTTATATTATATTATGTTATGTTATGTTATGTTATGTTATGTTATGTTATGTTATGTTATTTTTATTATGTTATGTTATGTTATGTTATGTTATGTTATGTTATGTTATGTTATGTTATGTTATGTTATGTTATGTTATGTTATTTTAATTACATTACATTACATTACATTACATTACATTACATTACATTACATTACATTTAATATAAACTAAACGAATATACATATAAACATATAAATTATATAAAACTAGAAAATATATATATATATATATATATATATATATAAATATATATATATATATATATATATATATATATATATATATATATATATATATATGCATACATACATTCATACATAACAAACATACTCCTTTAAACGTTTAGTGCATGCTGAGAGAAAATACATTATCATTTTCGGAGACTTTACAATGTGTTTGTATATTTGTGATAACTTTTGTTGGCGGCAGATATCAGATATGCTTGTTTCCAAGGTTATCCAGATTATACGTAGTCAGTAGTCACAAAGTCGCGATGCGTCGAACCAGAATAAGTGGCTGACAATGGCTAAACGCCGTTCGTTGCGTGTTGTGTCGTTAATGGAAACTTGTAGTCAAATAACAACATTAATATTTCCATTAAACAGATGTTCACTAGTGCAATATTTATGTGTTAATGTCTGATAATGCAGGACAACATACAAACAATAAATATGTATGGCGTAAGCACCTAGTAGATGTGCCACGTGTTCACAGGTTACACACACGCGCGCGCACCCACACACGCGCACACGCACACACACGCACACACGCACACACGCACACACGCACACACGCACACACGCACACACGCACACACGCCACACGCACACACGCACACACGCACACGCACACACACACGCACACACAGCACACACGCACACACACACCACCACCACCACCACCACCACCACCAAACACCAACAAACATATATATATATATATATATATATATATATATATATATATATATATATATATATATATATATATATATATATATATAATACTAAATGAATATTATATACAAAACCTCATCAAAATAATAATGGTTTGGATATGGTTTTCAAATGGATATCAGGGATTAGTTTAAATAATATTTAATACTCTTTATATTATGAAATGCATTGTTACACTTACACGTAATGGAAAGTATCGACGAGTTGAATTGCGTTGATGTTGCGGTCATGAGGTCTGTCACGTCTGTGATCATTGTACCTTCTCTCCTTCGTAATTTATTTAAAGCAAATCTTTGTGCTTCGTTATTTATAATTACGTATTCTCTCGCAAGGGTACCTCAGACGTGTGCTGCACATCCGCTGGCAAGACGAGGTGACCAACTCGGAGGTCTTGCAACTTGCAGGCATTCCACGATGTACGCCAAAGACGCCGCAGATAACTGGGACACGTGCGGCGGATGGATCATGGTCAAATACCAAAGGACGCTGTACGGCGCCCTTGTCCCCACTTTAAGGACATCTGCAAGAGAGACGTGAAACTGGCCGACGTCGACATCAACACCCGGGACGCCTGGCTGACGACCGGAAACCTGGTCCATCATTGCGCTGTGCTGCATGCAGGGAAGGCAAAGGGGACCAGCTGCAGACACGCGGCTGACAGGAGGGCCAGGTGGAAGGAGACAATTGCATCAGTTCAAGAGCCTTACCATCTTTTCTCTTACCAATGTGGTCGAGACGGCCATTCCTGAATTTGATTAGATAGTCAATCAAAAAATAGACAATATAACTGTTCAGGTACTAGGTCACCGTCCCATGAGACGGGCGGATGCCGATGGATGAGATGTCACACAGATGACAGTCCCTCGTAACATCAAATTCAACCGTTGCGTCGCATTATGAAATGAAGAAGAGGGTCCAATTAAATAGTTATAATAAATAATTTACAATACGTGTTTAATATCATATTTTTATTTTATACACTACCAATATTTAATGTTCTTCTCTAATGTACCTGTATAGTTATATTTACTTTCACACTTGATGGGTTTTCTCTTGTTTATTAGAAATGGTAAAATGGTCGTATTAGATGGTTTTGATTGGATGATCCCGAGTTCTTGACGAAAACGGGGGTCTACAGTGCTCTAGATGGCCCGCTTTGCCATGCGTTGCACTATATATTGCGTGCGCCTTGACAATGAACTCAGACGTCGCGGATTATTCCGAGAAGGTTTTTATCAAATTTGACTTGGCATACGCGTGGTACTTCCGCACAAGTTATATCGATCCTTTTAATCGCACTTAATAACAAAAGAGCAGTTTTTTTTACCCTAACGTTCGCCATAGAACACAATACGACCGGTAGATCATAGCGACTGGCGGCGTCCAGCGATCGACCGGTGAAGCCGGCGTGGAACGGCAAATGGACCACCATGGTCCACAGTGTTCACTCCAAAATGGGTCCTCCTGTGAAGGAAAGTTGATATGTTGATATGCTGAGTGAAAAAGAAATGTTGCATTGATGTACATTAACAAAATTATTTTCAAATGCGCGTTTAAACCCTACTAACATTGTTTTGATTAATTTGCTCACACATAATAAGCGACACACACGCCCCCCACACGCACACCCCACCCCACGCCAAAAACCACACACACACACACACACACACACACACAACATACAACATACACACACAAACACGCACACACGCACGCACGCACGCACGTACCACACACACACACACACACAAACACACACACACACACACACACACACACACACACACCCCCCCCCCCCCCCCACACCACACACACACACACACACACACACACACACACACACACACACACACACACACAAATATATATATATATATATATATATATATATATATATATATATATATATCGTATGTGTGGCGGGGTGTATGCATGTTTGTATGTGCGTGCGTGCGTGTGTGCGTGCGTGCGTGCGTGCGTGCGTGCGTGCGTGCGTGCGTGCGTGCGTGCGTGCGGCGTGCGTGTGTGCGTGTGTGTAACCATATGCACGAAAGCTGTTGTGCTCATTTATACAAATATGTTTTATTGCTCATTACATTTGTCAATTATTATCGATTATACTGAAATATTAAGAACATCGACATATTAAACGTTCAGTGTAAACATACTATAAAAGTATTTCGTCCGGGTTTTGGTTAAAGCTCTCAGCTACACACTATCCTAAATTTGAAGCAATTTATGATTTTTAAGTACGCAAGTGCGTTCCAAGCAACAATTGTTATCTCGTGACATGTCATGTTAAAATAGTTAACACTGCAACTGCGTAAACAATATGTATGTTTTTTTTTTCTAAAAAAAAATTCTTTTTTATTTTTATATATATACTATATATATATATATATATATATAAAATATATATATATATATATATATATATATACACATATAAAAATATATATATATTGTGTGATAATACTTGTTTTTTTTTGTGTATATGTATATATATAATATAATATATATATAAAATATATATATTTTTTTATATATATATATATATTTTTTTATAATATATATACCTTTTAAAAATATATATATTTTATATAAAATATATATATATTTTTATCTGTTTGTAAAATAAAATATATATTTTTATATTAAAATAAAATATATATAATATATATATATATATATAAAATATATAAAAGTATATATATATAATACAAAATATATAATATTTTATATTTATAAAATATATATATAAAATTTTATATATATATATTTATAATTAATATATATAAAATTTTATATATATATATATTTTTATATATATTATATATATATATTTTTATTTTTTTTATATATATATAATAATAATAAACTATTTTTTATACACCCCATACACTAGGTGGATGATTCACGTTCACCTTTCTGTCCTCTCTGTACTTTCGTGCCAAGTCCCGCCCAGTGCGAACAGTTCGTGTAACACGCTGCGTGATCGAATCACTAAGAATAAAATAACGTTTAACGAAGCACGCAAAATATAGATATGCGTATATAAATATGAAAGACACTTCGAACTGTGTCATTATGACACACGAATGTTTTGAAACGACTCATTTACCGTGCCAAACAATACGACATCTTGAAAACCGGTTTGCATAATTTGTGTGCGCATAGTTTTAAACGACATGTTATAAAGAGTTCGTTCTTTCACTGCGTATGGAGTCTATGGACCCACATCTCTGTACATTTTGGGCTGACATGTTGTAACTGACCTAACGGATCCGTTAGGATAGTTCGAAAATGTTGTGTCGATAATCTGCCTTCAAATTCTTTTAAGTATTTGTGTTCAGTCAAATTCTCAAGTACACACGTTCTGTACACATTATATGTATCATATGTGTATGTGTGTTTGTGTTTGTACCGTGTTTTATTGTAGTTATACCTGAAGGATGACAAATCTTTGCTTTTTGGATACATAACTCATTTGTTCGTTACTTGGTTTGTTCTTCGTACTATTGTTATGTATTATTTGGAAATCAATTACGCCTTTTCTCTGTGTATAATTGTTATATTTACTTGCATTTTTATGCATAAGAACTAAGTCTGAACATTATTGCTATGGCAAACACATACACTTTGCGATGGAATGCAAGATACAACATTTAATGGTGTCGTTTTATATTTAAACATTACAAGTTTAATATTGGGGAATATCCGTACTCCATTCTCTATCCAGTCTTGTTTGAACTACTTTCATTGTATCAATATTTACTCTAAATTTCCCTGGCAATATACAGTACAAGTTGTTGTTACATGTAACAATACGATAATTAATTATAAAGATAATTTAAGTTGTCATATGAAACAAAATTCCCTGAAACAATGCTGGCTTTAAACCAGTAAAAAAATCCCTTTGATATTTATTGTTACTATCTTTATTATCATATCGCTATTTTTCATTATTATAATTATTATAATTATTATAATTATTATTATTACTACTACCTACTACTACTACTACTACTACTACTACTACCCTACTACTACTACTACTACTACTACTTCACTATTTTAAACTACTCTTTTTACACTATATTTTATTTATTATTATTATTAATTTATTATTATTATTATTATTATTATTATTATTATTTATTATTATTATTATTATTATTATTATTATTATTATTATTATTATTATTATAGTTGGATTCTATGTTTGTTTATTTATTTCCTTCTTTCTTTATCCTTCTGAGCGTATCAATCGTTACAGACAACGACAAGAGTCAGAATGTAAATGGACTGCCGTGTTAAGTGGACGGAATGTCCGTTATCAAGAAGTTGGACGCCTGTCTTTGTTGTTCGCAAACTAAGACATTGTTTTATATCAGGGAAACAGTGAGAATATCGAGGGGGTTCATCTTTTTAAAAGACTATACCTGAACGAATATGCAACGTCTGAGTGTAGTCATTTTCTTTCTCTAGATCTTCATGAACACAATAAAGTCTACCGAATAAGCCCCTGCTTTTATCTTGAACTGTTTTCGGGTTATTGTATTTGAATATGAAAGCAACAGAACACATAACGACACCGATAAAATTGCCACAGCAACACAGAACAGAGATGACTTATGTCACAATTAACTAATTAACTGTTGGGTTAGCGTACCGGAGTCCAAACATATGCATAGAAGAGAATGAAAAATACATAACGCTATCAAAGAAGTGAGTAAACGGGACTGTATTATTATGGGGGGGATTTTAATCATGGGCATATACGGTGGACATCTCTACAGGGTACCAGGAGAGAGGATCAAGAGTTTTTAAATTTAGTACAAATAGTTTCCTTTCTCAACATGTGTTAGAAGCAACCAGGGGCGAGAACGTGTTAGACATAGTATTGAGCTCACAGAAGGAATTTGTTGATAATGTCAAGATATGTGAGCCACTGGGGTGTAGTGATCACAACCAGATACATTTTATCATCAAAGTAAAGGGAGAACGGAATAGAAAAATAAGGTACAGGAAACATTTTCACAAAGAAAGATATAAGGACATGAGGGAATATTTAGCAAAGATAGACTGGAATAACACACTGAAGAATAAGACAGCAACAGAATGCTGGAATATTTTAAAGAGTGAAATTGACTGCGTCGTTGACAAATTTTCTCCCCTTGAAAAAACAGGGGAAACGGTCAAAGAAGAAACACTTATCGAAGGAAGCCATTAGAAAAATCAAGTACAAGCTAATGATGTGGAAGAGATATAGACACACTGGAAGTGAAGAAGACTATAGCATTTATAAAGAAGCACTTAATCAAACTACAGCTGAAATTAGAAATTCAAAGAGAAGCTACGAACAAAAAATTGCTTTTAATATAAAACATGACAGCAAGAGTTTTTATGCGTATGTTCGAAGTAAAAGAAAGTTCAGGAAAAAGGTCGGTCCTCTAGAAGGTAGTGATGGAAACATAATAACAGGGGGATTTTTAATGGCAGAAAACTTAAATGAGTACTTTAGTTCGGTGTTTACCAGGGAAGATATTAGTATATTACCAGTACTTGAGACTAAGTTTGAAGGGGAGAGTTTGACTATTTAGGACAACTAATTGTAACCCCAACAATGGTAGCTATGAAAATAAGAGATTGAAGGATAATAAATCACCTGGAGTGGATGGGATTCCTCCCAAATTACTATTGGAAATTGTAGAACAAATCAGCATACCGCTTGCAACAGTGTTCAATTTGTCATTAGAGGAGGGAATAGTTCGTTAGAATGGAAAGAAGCAAACATTATACCATTATTTAAAAAAGGTTCGAGAAACAAGTAAAGAGAACATAGACCAGTGAGTTTAACATCGGTGATTTTCAAACTATTAGAAAGACTAATTAAAGATCACCTGTGATTTCTTGTTAAAAATAAATTGATAAACCCATCTCAACATGGGTTTGTAAAAGCGAGGTCATGCTTAACAAATATGTTATGTTTTTTGGAAGATGTCACAAAGTGGGTAGATGAGGGATCACTAGTAGATATAATCTACTTAGATTTTAAAAAAGCCTTTGACAAAGTGCCACACCAAAGACTACTACTTAAACTAAAGGCCCATGGCATAGGAAATGGTATGATCAACTGGATAGAAAAAATGGCTTATTGATAGAAGACAAAGAGTAGTAGTTAGTAGACTTAGGGTTAACTATCAGTGCTGACATGAAGGTATCAGAGCAGTGTGGAATTGCAGCAGCGAAGGGAAACCAAATTCTTGGATTAATTAGGCGAAATATAGTGTACAAAGAAAAAGAACTAATAATACCGCTGTATAAAACAATAGTTAGGCCTCACTTAGAATATTGTATACAAGCATGGAGGCCATATCGCAAGAAGGATAATGATATTCTAGAAAGAGTACAACGGAGAGCAACCAAAATGATACCAAAACTCAGGAATATTAGTTATGAAATACGTGGTTTAACAACACTAGAAACCAGAAGATTGAGAGGAAATCAGGTTGAGGTGTTTAAAATATTGAATGGGTATGAAAATATTGACAGAAATATTTTTTTCACAGTCAAGGAAGAGAGAAGGACCAGAGGACATGGAGTTACATTAGCAAAGAAGCAGTGTAGACTAGATATTAGAAAAGTTTCATTTTCACAAAGAACAGTAAACGAATGGAACAGATTAACAGCTGATTGTGTAGGTGCTAGTAGTGTTAATATATTTAAAAATAAAATAGACATATACCTAAGACGGACGGGTTATACTTAGATAGATAGGTTGGAGTCTCGATAAGCCAAATGGCTTCCTAGTCCACCTGCCATCTAGAGTTGAATCTCTAGGTGGCAATCTTGTTAAATCTTGTTAAATTAAACGATACTTGTAACGGTCTTATTTTGGAAGTTACTGGTACGTTGCCAGTTACACAGCTTTTTTGTGGAGCCTAGATCAAGTGCACAGTATCTGGCGATTTTGTATTGGAAGCGACGCGGAGCTCCCAGCCATAAAGAGCTCCCATATAGTAGGGAGCTCCCGAAACTCGTACTATCACATTTAATTGGACTAATCAATATTGACGTTCGGTTATAATCTGACATGTTCAAAATCACACTTGTGAGTATGGTGTATGAAAGTATCCGACTCCTTCTAGTAAATATGTTACTCGTTTTGTGATTTCGTTAGGCGGATATACTTTTAAGGAACGATTCATTTAGGACATGTGTATAATAAGCAGTGCACATATACAAAAAAGGTTGAGCTAAATAAGAATTATGTTCTCCTGTTGGAATCCCTGTCGTTAGGGGTGAGGTAGGCCAAGGAATCAGATACTCGTTTTTTTCCTGTCTTGTTTCGTCACTTTTCTCTCACTACATTCTCTGTCAATTGTATCCAGTTAACTATATATTTTGCCCTTGTTCTCAATGCCTCCCCAATCTTTTCATCTCTCTCTCCAGCCAGTCCTCCCACCGCAGTCGGGAGCTTCTTCGCCTCCTTTTTCCTCAATTTTCCGAACACCTGTTCTCTTAATTTGCCGATTTTCCACCTTCCATTCTCTCCACGTGACAAGATCATTTCCGTCTACTTCCAGTTTTTTCTTAATTATTTCATTCCAACCTCCACTCTCAGTTCCTCCATTCTTCTCTTGTCAACTCTCTTAACTCTCGCGATTCTTCTGACCAGGTTGTTTTCGCAACACTGCACCTTCTCCTGTTGTTTCTCAATTGATGTCATCGTCTCTAGGTAGGAGAATGTGTCAATAAAGACGTCAAAACAGAAGAACTATACATATTCCTCCAGTGATACTCCATCTAAGCCTTATCTGCTAAGTGAACTCACACCAACAAACATAAATATTGTTAACTCGATGCTTTCAGTACCAGATCACAAGGAGATGTGTTAACATGTTGTAAGATCTCACGCATGAATAATCCCCGTATTAAGTGAACGACGTAGACACAATGCCATGATCTACCTTACAGTGGAACGTCCGCCGTAAGTCGAAGAAGATCATCAGGATTACTTCCTGTAAGACGCAGTACATTGAGCACAAAAACGATGACGTGTACGGGACATATAGTAGACTACAATGGTGTATTGTAATCAGGATTTGAAAAATGTGCCGATCTTTAGAACAGGATGATGTTTCTACAATGCTGTGGAATCAGTATGCTTATAACCATAGTAACTATACCAAGAACGGTAAAAACAAAGTAACTTATTTTTGACTTAAACCATTGGAGAGTTAAGAGGGTTGGTAAATCTAAAAAAGCATATGCAGTATTAAAGTTGACAGACGCACCAGGGAGAATAGGTGGATAAACATGTTGTATAGGTAAGGCTTTATATGACAAATGAATTGTGTAATATTTTCAATACTGGTGCAAATGTGAGTACGGGCACTTGATGACGGTTCACATCCCGCTAAAGGGTGTTGTATTATTATGCTCGTGGCAATGTGTGCAATATTTAAATATCCTCAGGAAACACATTCAGTTGATAAACAAAACTGCTAACGGCGATACCTTTCGGTGTTCAACGATGTCGTATATTCTCACGTTGAAGACACCCGACTTCCAGTTACTAATTCCCTTTAAGACAATTGCGCCTCCTTCACGCGCGCATCCAGTTGACGCATTTGAAATACCACGCGTGGAAAGCGCAGTCTTCCATTTCCGTTCACCGTAAACATTTACTTTATGGCATATGATGTTTTAAACGATTTAGACAACGTATGTGTGAATTTCATATATCTAAGACATAAAAAAATTGAAAGCCAAACCTGCACCAACATTTTTTAAAGTGTTAATAACAAACAAAAATTTAATTGCCATTGTTGAGTTATTCCTGGACAACGCATTATATGTCGTAAGACGTAGTACTTTTCATTTTATTATAAGATCTGATGACGTTTTAACTCGATGTAAACTTCAGAATTAAACGACAATTGTCATCATGACAATAGAAACCACAGCATGGCAACTGGTACAAATAGGAAATAATGGTTGTTTTATTGGTTTTATTATTTTACAAGTACATGACTTTTATAATTACATATTTTTATATATATATATATATATATATATATATATATATATATATATATATATATATATATATATATATATATATATATACGAGGTGGTCACAAGGCATGTTCGTTGCACAGTTCCATCAATAAAGCTTATCTATTCCTTATTTAGTCGAGGCTACTCTTGGTCCCGGGGCTGCCCGCGTGAGATGAACCGATTGTCAACGGCGAGGCGTGGCCGACGCCGAGAATGTCTAGACGGGGGACTAGGAGGACCACGCCCAGCCGGGGCCGGGTCCGTTCCCCGTCCCGGGGACGAGTCCGCCTTCCCGCCTCGTATTGGTGCTCCGAGCACCGCGCACACATCTCTAACACACATAACTTAAACGTACACATCTTGTTATCTTATATCGCCAATATAATTATTATAATAATAACATACACATAAAAACGGTCTGTTTACGTCGATTCTACGCTGCAACAACAACAAACAACAACACGTTAGTTTGGGTTCTTTTGAAGCACCCTGGTGTCTTTCCACCCGCCCAACGCGCGGCCGCTGGCGGTCGTAGTGTCACGTGACCGCGTTGTCACGTGCCCCGCTCAGCCACCTCGCTCTTGAAATGCATTTTTCGATGCGCAGCCATTGGCTGGTCGATATCGCGACTGTGTCACGTGTGATCCTCGAGGCTGCGCACTGCCGCCCGCTCGCCTGGAGGCGTCCAATCAGTGCTGCGTTAACGATTCTCCGCTAGGCGGTCATTGAATGCGAGGCCAGTACTGTGACGTCATCGGCGCCATTCCGGCCATGCTAACTGTCGGGTTGCCTAGGTGGCCGCCGCCCGGAACTTGTACTGGGATGGAGACGCCGGGTGAGATCAGACCTAGAAAGCAGAGTCAATGTTAACATACGCCTCTGTAATCAATTATTATGTTCAGTTATTGTTTCTTAATTCGGACATGTTTAGCTACATGGTTCTCTGTCCACCTGCCTCTGTCTATCTTTGTCTACCTCTGTCTACCTCTGTCTACCTCTGTCTACCCCTGTCTACCTCTGTCTATCCCTGTCTACCTCTGTCTACCTTTGTCTACCCCTGTCTACCCCTGTGTACCTCTGTCTACCTCTGTCTACCTCTGTCTACCTCTGTCTACCTCTGTCTACCTCTGTCTACCTCTGTCTACCTCTGTCTACCTCTGTCTACCTCTGTCTATCCTCTGTCTACCTCTGTCTACCTCTGTCTACCTCTGTCTACCTCTGTCTACCCCTGTCTACCTCTGTCTACCTCTGTCTACCCCTGTCTACCTCTGTCTACCTCTGTCTACCCCTGTCTACCCCTGTGTACCTCTGTCTACCTCTGTCTACCTCTGTCTACCTCTGTCTACATCTGTCTACCTCTGTCTACCTCTGTCTACCTCTGTCTACCTCTGTCTACCTCTGTCTACCTCTGTCTACCTCTGTCTACCTCTGTCTACCCTCTCCGTCTACTCTGTCTACCTCCTCTCTCTGTCTGCCTCTCTCTGTCGCTGTCTACCCCTGTCTGCCTCTGCCTGCCTCTCTTTGCACGCCTACCTGTTTGTAGTTTGATGTGTAAGCAATGTGATACACGTCATACACACACGCACGCACGCACGCGCGCACACACACATACGCGCGCACACACACTCACACATACACCGATTTTATTTCGAATAAGCGGAACATTACATGAACATTTTAACAACAAAAAATATTTGGTTGAGAGTTGACTATTGTAATCGGTGGACAGAGCCTTTTCTTCAGACACGCTGCTCCACCGGAAGACACCTAGCAACACCTACCCGTCGACGACCCGTTCACGTGACTCAGGTGGTTCTGCATGCTGGCGGCCGACGCTCCACATGGCGACCGGGAGTAGCTGGAGAGGGAGAGAGGGTCGTAGCCCCGGGGAGCACCTGGGGAGGAGGGAACAACGTCAGGATGAGAACAAGACCAAGAAGTATTACTATGACCCTACAACTATACACGACATTCGTGTTCCTAGGCATGTTTAATCCCTATGCAAGTGCGTGCCCCACTTATAACTTTTATTCTTGTATTTTTCCGGGTTTTTTTTAACAACACTAAGGATGTTTAGAGATTTATATAATGCCTAATTATGATTTTTTTTTAAATAGTGTTAATTATTATATTACATTATCTCAAATATATCTAGCAAGCAACATCCGCTAATCGCCATCTCGCGCTTTCTACGGGACACTAAATCAATCTGAAATTGATCTCTTCACCTGACAGATCAATCATCGATGCAATTACTATTTTAACTAGATACAATTATTTATGTGCACATTAAAAATACATGAAATTAGCATTCTGTTTTAAACAGCAACTAATGTGTTTATTATATTTGATTATATATATATATCATATATATATATATATATATATATATATATATATATATATATATATATATATTTATATATTTATATATATATATATATATATATATATATATATATATATATATATATATATATATTATGCAATAATTCTATTATATTTTTGATATAGCAATAATTTATTAAAAAAACAAATGATACTATATTTTTGGAAGTGCTGCCACCTGGCGTGACTGCAGTGGCGCCACCTACCTGGAATCATGCAGGAGTAGGAGGAGGGTGACGACTGGAGGCAGGCGGGGTTGGGAGGCAGGTTCCCAGCCGAGTAGCTCGGTATTGCCGGGATTGAGCTGCTAGAAATAAAGCGTCATAACATACGTCACTTCCTGTTGTGGTAAGGTGAAAAAACATTTTAATGATACCAACAGCTACTTTTTCGCAAACACGCACAAATAATGTTTGGAATAAAGCGTCGTAACTTGCGTCACTTCCTGTTGTAGTAAGGTCGGGAAAAAAACAGGATTTCAAGATATCAACAGCTACTGTTTCGCAAACATTTTTACATAACTAATGTCTGGACGCTCGTCGATTTTATTTATTAATGTGTTGGAAAACATCTGATCAAATAAGTGGAGTAATAGACCGTGAAGAGAAACTCGACGGCTCAGAACTGTCCTGATGTGATAGCACTATTGCGTCCGTGCGTCAGTCCGTGCTGTGCACCGGAGTAAATGTCACTGAGGGCAATGTTTATACAGCGACGTGAACATTGTATTTATGAACGTTAGCGGAAAATTGCTATCCAATAATATGATTCCAGATTTTTTTTTTATTAATAATTGTTTGATCTTTTTTTATCCAGTCTTCTTCTGTGTCATTTTCGATGTCAAATAATTTTGTTTATCTTAATATTTCGTTAAAATCGCTATATCACTTAGGTCTTACCTTTTAAAACTAAAATTGCAAACAAATTTGCCTAAATATTGCTATGCTTCAGGACTGTTCCGTTAAAAGGCTCACCGTAGTAGTAAATTGACATTATCACAATAACATTTAATCAAATCTGTTCGACAATCGACAATTATAATATTATTTATGTTTGCATTGGAGCATTAGAGAATATCTCGGTATTGTTTTCCACCGATTAAACATTAATGATGCAACCACGCATGACTCAACTCCAGCACTCGTGAAACTACGGCTCGACCACGTCACCGACAATTTCAGTCACGTGACAACCAAGTTCAGCCATGCGTGACTGAGAGTGTTCTCCTACGAGACGTACCCGTACGAGTCGGCGGTCATCATGGACTGGTGCAGGGGCGGGTAGACGCCGTTGGGGAAGCTGCTGTTCATGGGAATGCGACTGACACCGTTCTCGACGTCGCGACGTTGATTGCGTAGTTTCTCCTCGCGTCGCCACTTGGCCCGCCGGTTGGAGAACCACACCTGCAACCGGACTACCAGTTTAGAACGTCCACGTCATAAAGGCATCCAAAAGAACATATAGTCGGTAATAAATGTACATCATAAATTCTCATTTACACATTTTAAAGCTGAATAATATATATTTATATATTCAACCTTCATCCTTAACGATGTTTCCTATTATTAGTATTATCATTATAAATCATGTGCACATTGGCCCTTTAAATCACACACACACAAACAAATATATATATATATATATATATATATATATATATATATATATATATATATATACTACAATCCACATCATGGTTAAACAATATGTATTTATTTACGATACAGTAAAGATTCTGACGAGTTGCGTATTTCGTAAACATCCTCACCAGCTCCGCTGCAGCGCCCCCTGGCGACGCCTACATACCTGGATCCGGATCTCTCCGAGACCAAACTTGTGTCCGAGACGCTCCCTGCCCGACACGTCCAGGTAATGCGACTTGTCGAACTCTGAAATACGACAGGTGACACAGGTATTACAAACGAGCGCCTACCTGTATTCGCGCCTCCGGTAGGTCGAGTTTTTGTGCTAGACGCTCTCTTGCGAATACGTCGGGATAGTGGGTCTTCTCAAATTCTGAAATGTTAAACATCCCCCGAATAACATCACTGTTCGCCCGCCTTAACATCCGTTATAAAACGAGGACAACATTGGGAAAGTTTCATTTTATACATCAAAACTTTAAGGATTTTTCGTTTTTCGTCGGGTGTAATCAAGTGTAGATTAAGTGATTAAGGTGCATTAATAATAATAATTATGAAATTGTTACGTTGCACATGAAACGGCAACTGAAATACAAGTCTGTTCGCGTGACGACAACTCTACTGTCATTGGAACTATTAAATACGGGGGATGTTCAAAACATTATAATTTTATCACAGGTGAACCATATGATATATCCCATTGTGATAATACAAATATTGAACCATTGAGTAGCGGATATTTGAAACCAAATAATTAGACCTCTATTTATAAAATGCATAACGAATTAGATTAGTCAAACGAATGACTGTTTGAACATATAAAATGTTACAACAATAAATGCTACAAGTACATAAATAATTTTACTTTAGGTATATATTCCGTCATATGAAATATTTGGTTATAGCATATATTAAAAAACTATAAATTAGTAGTCTGTTTAAATTGTTCCATAATAAATTCCATATATACCCGGATCATCACGATGAATGCTATCAGAATCCGTCTAAAACTGAATTCGTATATTAAGACACCTTTGCTGTTATTTGTTATTCCGAAATTTTTGTGTTGGCTTCTATAATGTCAGACGATTGCAAAAAACCATAAAACAGTTAAATATGGCACTGAAAGAGCTATTTTCTTAGAACTGTGCTGGCAGCGACGGACACGAAATTCCAATCGGACGTCGTTTACTCTATTCCGTAAAAGCGCGCGTCTAATTTGCCGAGCGTCGATGGTCGATGTCGTAACCAACCCACCATTACTGCCGTCAACTGTCACCACCGATTTACGTCACCTGTCACGTGTTGCATCACTGACTTGCTCGTTGCCTCGTGGGCATTAGTAACATAACTTCTCGAGCACATCTAGGTCAGAGATCAGTCCAGTCAGTGGACAACGTGAGAACGCGAGGCCAGACATGTTATTATTCCGGGCCTCCGTATTATATTATTTATTTAAAACAGCTTTATGATTTGTTTTATCTTTTTATATAATATATATATATATATATATATATATATATATATATATAAAATATTTATATATATATATATATATATATATATATATATATATATATATATATATACATATATATATATATATATATACATACATATATATATATATATATATATATATATATATATATATATATATATATATTATATTATATTATATATATATATATTAATATATGAAATCCGTTTCTATTTGAACTTAGTATAAGTTAACTTTGATTTCTCTGCCAGTTTTGTCTCTGCTTGCATGAGCGTGCGTGTGCGTGCGTGTGTTTATAAAACACAGCGTGACACAGGCTTCCAGACAGGAAAGCGACGCTGAGCAATAAGGACTCGTCATGACTTAGCTAACGGGCTGATTGGCAATTTCTTGTCTTCAGCAATTACGACATGTCAACGCGCTCTTCAATTTCGTTGTCTTGACGCGGGAGTCATTCCGGTGCTGGGCCACCGAATCGTCATTTATAGATGCCCAGCAGTGAAAGGCGAAATATATAAACCAAAGTCAATTGTGATCAATTACCTTTCTCTAAGGCTTCAATCTGTGCGTTCGTGAATGACGTCCGGTTTCGCTGTAGTTTCCGTTTGAGGCGCATGCGCATTTGTTCGTCCGTTTCGCCATTGTGCGCACTTCCGTTGCTGCCTTGAGAAGAACAGTTGGTGATCTCTGGCGACAGAAAATACAAACAATTGTTTTAAACGATTTTATTTCGGTAACGTATCTTTATAAGGACAACTTCGTTAAGAATAAGTAAACATGTATAAATGAAGTGTTTTGTTCGTTTTGCTTATCAGTAATACAGTATGTGTGCGTATGTGCAAACGCGAGAAAATCCATGTTTACATGTATGTAAAATTAGACTTATTTCAATATGAATTAAATGTGTCGACGGCGTCCTATTTTCCACAGATGGCGATATTCGGCCAATGTGCAAATCAAAGCACTCCGAAGCACCAAAGCACAAACGACACCAAAACGGCGACTTTTTGCTAAACACGCGCACAGTCATTCGACTCTCTTTCCCACGTTCTGCTGTCTCAGCGCGCATGAACACACGCACGCACACACGCACGTATGCACGACAACCCGCGCACGCCCACTAACAAAGTACTGTCTTTGTATAAAATACGCTCGGGGCGGTTTCGAGCGATCGCGGTGATCAAAGATGGCCGCCTCGTTAAAGGATTGCACTGACTCTACAGGTTTTCCCCGGGCCTGGCGGCGTCTTAGCCCAATTAGGAGACCGTACGGTACGACTAGGGAAGAATACATGGTTTCAGTCTCTCTCCTCTCCTTCATGTTCACAGACAGAGTTGTGATAATTACAAACATTATAGTGAGCTGTCTTCAGTGCGTACAATACTATGAGTATTTATATATCAGTGCAAGGGAATCATTCTCACTGTATGAAGAGACTGTTTCTGTTAAACCATCCGCCCACGTGTGTCCACGTGTGTGGCGCGTGTAATTAACTACATTTTGAGAACGTTGGATGCAAGACCAAGTAGTTCCTTTTAAGAAGTGGGAGCTCAATGTTTTGTTTTTTAACTTTATGCCCACATTATATATATATATAATATATATATATATATATATATATATATATATATATATATATATATATATATATATTCGGTTTTATATATTCAATTTTGCAATGTGGATGGACCTGTAGAAATTCCTATTTCCATCGGACCTCTGTGAAAGTGCGTCCAATCTCGTTGATATGTCGACTTCTGATATGTATAATTTTGTATAAAATATTAGAATATACAAAAATAAATTATGCCAATATGCCCGCGCTGATTTTGGTTCAGTTCTGATGGAAAAACCCAGCACCCGCCATTGTCAGTTGATGGAACGCCATGCTGTCGCAATTGCAGATTGCGACGCAGGTGGACATTCGTACTTAGTCGACTAAATCCGGACAGTCGAACAACGTCAACGCGTCTCTCGGATCGAGTTCTGTTATATCCAATTAGTGCCGCTAATTGAAAATACCAGTTATTTGTTCTCCGCCAAATATCACCAAATGCACTCGCTCGCTCGCTCGCTCGCTCGCTCGCTCGCTCGCTCGCTCGCAAGTGCACAAGCACGCACCACGCACGCCCACATACTCACTCAGTCACTCACTCACTCACACACCCATACACGCGCAGACGCACGCAGACACACAGACACACAGACACACAGACACGCACGCATACACGCACGCACGCACACACACACACGCACACACATGCACACACACGCACACACGCACGCATGCATGCACACATACACATACACACACACGCGCACACACACACACCACGCGCACACACACACACGCGCACACACACACACGCGCACACACAAACACGCGCACGCGCACGCCACGCACACGCACACGCACACGCACGCACACGCACACGCACACGCACACGCACACGCACACGCACACGCACACGCACACGCACACACACCACACACACACACACACACACACACACACACACACACACACACTTAATCCAGTCTCATTCGTTCAGAAACAAACACATCTGCTCATCCATATGCATGCCGCGCCGCTGGGCCGAAGTAGTGGCTGAGTGTTGACAACGCCGTGTTTCACTCAGTATGCCTGTCACACGCCTACACTACATCGTATCGCGAGAAACCTCGACAGACAACATTCCAGCCGTGTGAGCGAATATGTTATACAGCCATCGGAAACCGGCGAGGCTTCATTTAACAGCTAATTCCGCGATCTGGTTACAGACTCCGGCGACAGCGACGAGCTCAAGACGCTTGTAGCTCTTCCGGGTCATTGGGTGCCAACGCATGCGCACTGACGCGGCTAAAACGGGGCAGATATTTGCCGACAAATGAGGCGATATTTCGTCGTTGCTATTATAGGCGCACGCTCGTGTGATGTCTGTTTAAAGGAGGACATTAACGCGGTTTGTACCGTCCGATCAACGACTCAATGAGGTGTAGTTGTTGGCACTGTCGGCAGCGCGCGCTCAGCCAGACTATGTCAACATCGGTCGGCGGAGTTTACTTTGTATTTTGCACGCATGTCCGCGCGCACACACGTGTTACAGTCACCGGCGTGTGACTGGCGCACTGTCGTAGCCAGGTTCATGTTATATATGTTGTTGTGTTGCAAATGTAATACTCATTCAGTATTTGTTTTATTACACCAATGATGTATTGGATTTTTAGGGGATTCTTCCCTCCAGTAACCGACATTTATATAATGATATATATATATATATATATATATATATATATATATATATATATATATATATATATTTATATCATTTATATTCTATTAGATGCACATTCGCGTAAAATCAATACAGTCTATAAAAAGATTAATTATAAATAAATAAAATAAATACATACATAAATGGTCATTCATAATATGTATATATATATATATATATATATATATATATATATATATATATATATATATATATATATATATATATACATATATATATATATATATATATATATATATATATATATATATAAAGTGTAATAATGGTAACTGTTTTGTTTTTGTCTTAATTTTTCCGTTTTGTATAAAATAAAATTGCGTCACTGTGGATTGTTTTTATGACGAAAGAACTGATTTCGTCTTTCTTTTATCATTATGTTATGCGCAGTATTTTCTGCAAATAAACGTTGGCCTTCAACGGCACCCGTCACTAGTCCGTCGGATCTAACAAGCTTGACGACTACGGCCAACGAAACGACACTTCGTGAGGCGGATGTGCATTGTTTCAGCGTCGGTAATTAGCCGGAAACGGCTCTGTAATTAATCCTGTGCCGTTTAATCAGTTCACATGGAATTGCACATGAGTAGTCAGCGACAGTGGAGGCGGGCAGTGGTCAGTTCGACCCCGCCCCGCGCAATGACCGATGGAGTCCGAGACGTGTTCTCTATGTAAATGCTGTCGGGAAAGCGACTTAATTTGTTAGTTTAATTAATTAAGTCGGCGTCATTAGCGGTCGCTAATTGATGGGCTGTAAGTTGTTTCGTGTCTTGAATGAGTTGTTTGAGTTACGACTCAATGCCGGAGGCAATGACACGTGACGCCGACGACATGTCACGTGTGCGTTCTCCTTGCAGCCAGGCACGCTGTGCGTGCGCATGCTCTGGTTAGCGTGTGTGTTCCAGGGTACCGCGCACGTTCTAGTGTGTATCGCGATTATACGCGATGCGTTAAGAACCGTTTTTTATTTCTAGAAAATCCCCATTTAGAGATTACTCACGGGTGGGCCTAGGAAACTCCGAAAACACGCACACGCAACCTCGCAAGCGCACCTCGTGGTCGCGAACGAAGACGCACATGCACGATCGCACACGCGGCGAATTTTGCTTCGCTAGATTGCGTTTTTGCGTGCAGGCACATGGTGGATATTAAAAATTTGAATAAACGTAACTTGTAGAGCGGGAGAAAATACATCACGATTGAAAAGGATGGAATAGGCCCCTATAGCTGTTATTAAAATATGAAATCTGACACCACGAAGATTTTAGATAGTTAGTAAATGTTGTGTTGGACGTAATTACGGCGCTAAGAGTTCGGGTAGGGATAAAGTAAACCCGAAACACGTCGCGCCGCCTGGTGTGAGGTTGTAAGTGGATCGGCGTGTTAAATGGGTTGGGATCCGTTTACGATGTGGCGTTATATATGGAGTTGTGGACGAAATGGTAATTGTTGATTTATATACCCAGTATAAGATTTGGAAATTTTTTAACAGTCTAGTTTTTGTTATAACACAAATTTCAGTATAAAATATACACAAATTGGTCAATTTTAGCCCATTCGACCATCGTCCAGTGCCTTTGTGAATGAACTACCCCTCTGTATATACGACGGGGGTCCATTTATAATATCACACCCCGGGCGACAGAATTTTAAGGGATATCTCGGTAAAGCGCAATCGACGACGTCGCTGAGGATCGGAGACCGACTGTAGCGCTATTCGGCTAGTGTTTAGATCGTCGCCGATCGCCGATGAATGTCAATTAATTGCTCAATGCCGTTAAACATACTTACACACGGCGCTGAAAGACGCCATTGAGAAGGAAAAGAGGCAGCGGGGGACGGCAACCGAAAACAACCCACTCGAACGCCGCGGTTTAAGCGAGCGCATTCAGCGCTGTATTTATGTTGGCCGGGATTACGTTCGCCGCTTACTCCGCGCCAGACTTGGTGACGACACGCGACAAAGGAGCCGAGTTCCGCGAGTGTATCGGCGCGCTCCTGTTGAAACAGCCCTTTGTGCCCGGCTTGTCGAGGCTAATGCGCCCGCAGACGGGGACGACTGGGCGTCTGACCGACACACGAGGCCGCGCAGGATGTGCACGACACGGGAGGTGCACTACCCGAGGTCTGTACCCGCGACTTGGTGGACGCAGCAAGAGGTTTGCAGAAGGCTTGCAGGAGGATGTCTGCACAATCTTTGCAGGAGGTTTGCACTATTACAGGAGTCTGTATATTGTTTCGGACGATCACTAAATCAAGCAATTGTTCCAAGAGGTTTGGAGGATGTTTAGAAGAGTTTGTGTCGCCCAATGCCAATTTACTTATTTTACTGACAATGATACTACCTAATTTTACTGTTGTTATTATTGTTATTACTGTTATTACTGTTATTATTGTTATTACTGTTATTACTGTTATTACTGTTATTACTGTTATTACTGTTATTACTGTTATTACTGTTATTACTGTTGTTACTGTTGTTACTGTTGTTACTGTTGTTACTGTTGTTACTGTTGTTACTGTTGTTACTGTTTTCATTGTTATTACTGTTATTGTTGTTATTGTTGTTATAGTTGTTATAGTTGTTATAGTTGTTGTTATTGCTATTATTATTATTATTGTTATTATTGCTACTAATTATATTATTGTTATTATTGTTGTTATTGTTATTATTATTGCTATTATTACTATTATTACGATTATTTTATTATTATTTTATTATTTATTATTTTTCTTGATTTAGTTTTTGTTGGGAGTGTTGTGTATAAACGAAAGTTATCATTAAACAAAACGTACCCAAGACAACAATCTTCTTTCATGCATGCAAACAAGTTTCGTTCAATTCAGATAAACTACAAATTGAGCAATTCTAAGAAGTGATTAAGACCTGAGATTTGTGAGGGTGGCTGGATCGTAAATTCCAATTGTTAAACTAAATTATCATTCTGCTGAGAGACGTTAGTCGGTGTGTTGGTTAGCACAATGCCAAAATACGTGTTGGCAACCTGGTTCTTCCGCATTACGGCCACGCCTGTATAGTTTTGGCAGCCTGGGGCCCGTTGAACTCTTTCCAGAGTCCCCGTAATTCAGCTAAACTATTTAAACAAGAGAACTACCTCCTACGAAGTCCATAAACATTTGCAAATCGAGCCTCGATTAAACGATCACTGAAACCTCGACAGAGCGATCACATAAAATTACATCACTCGCTGGAGGAGCCGATAGTCACCTCCATGAGAAATGCTCGCATTTAAGACGTTAACGGAAAATCGTGACTAAAATCGTCTACAAATGTAAGTTAGAAATATGTTTTACGCGCACTTTATTGTTTATTCGTTTGTTTACTAATCTATGCCAGTAGAGTGTTAATGAATGCAAAAAATATATGGTGGAAGAAATCAACACGCGACACGAATACCACTAAAATTCGTTTTATATATAAAATTATATTTATTATATATATTATAAATTATATATATATATATATATATATATATATATATATATATATATATATATATATATATATATATATATATATATTATATTATATTATATCATGCACGCATACACGCACTTAAATATTTTCTTTATTTCTGCTTTTGCATAATTAATTTATATAAATTAATATATCCTTACTCAAAAGTATGATGTAAATTTATCGTAATAATAATAACAATAATAATAATTATTAGTATTACTACTACTACTATTATAACAATAAGTTATGGTCGCGGCTTTCACAGCGGTGGTCAATCGCTGGTCATTCATTGCATGGCCAGTCCACATAGTTAACGAGGCCACTTTCCGGACATTGTCCGCCTCGTTGGGCACTACTGCTGTGGACACGCTCAGATACACGCACGCGCCTTTGGTCAGTTTGTCTGTGCGGCTCAAGTGTCACTGTACGCCGCGTCATTTGATGAACTGTGTAAATATTGAACTAACGTGAGAGTTGAGTTTATTGTCGCGACTACAACGAGAGAACGTCGACAGAGATATTACAATTACACTCAGTTTTATATTCCCTGTTTCATACTTAAATAAATTGTTCCGAATGAACAACTTGTAATGTTTTAATGTATGAAATTTTATCATTCGTTATTTTCTTCGGGAAAATATTACTTTTGTTATCCAGTAATGAAAGAATGTATATTCAACAATGCTGATATCAGAGCGACGGAGGTGGTGACGATGTCTTTGAAGTTGACGGTTATAACGAAGGTTGATGACAAAGACGATGATAATATTAATAATGGAAGTGACGGAAATGACTACACCGGTACTGATGATGACACTTGTTCACTGACGCCAGATGTCACTGTGTTCGCCTTGTCGTCATAGTGTCGCGTTATTGCGTCTTTGTGTCTCATAACGCGTCCATGTCCCCGGGTATCATGCGTAATGAGCGTTTGTCACGTCCGTTATACTGCAATTATGACGTGTGACTAGCGCCCCTTCCCAGCACCCGCTCCCACCCCCTGGGCTCCAAACACCACGTGACCGGGATAGCCAACGAGGGAGCAATTACCCGGTGGGAAGTCTGCCCTATCCTTGTTCTGGCGACATCCGTGCTCGGGGCTCCTCGCCGTCCCGGGGTGTCCCGTAGCGGCGGAGGAGAGTGTCTCCCTCCCTGCTGATCGGCAACGGCGTGACGGCGAGCTGTAAGGCCCCGGGCCCGTCCACCTTCTGTCACGTATAACGGTGTACACCCGCCTCGTTATGGAAATGGACCTCGTATGAAAAATACGCTGCAATTTTTGGAGTGGATTATAAGCTGTTTATTGGTGTATGTTGTATAATAAAATACAAACCTTACTGGTAGTAATAACACTGGCCAATTGAATATTTGTACGGTTATTGATCATGTTTTTTATACGATTTCGTCTTTCTAGTTGTACAATTTAAATTACCAAAATATCAGCAAAACTGTGACCGTAATTTTTAATTACCAAAAAACATTAACCGATCGTTTGTTCACTTGTGGTCCGTACACAACTCCGTGGTCCATTTACGCTCTCAAACAGACCCAGCTACAGGTCCCGTCGGTTCGCGTATTTTTGTTGTTGGGGTCACTGAGGCCGCTGATTAATTTTGCAGTATGTTACGTTGCGTTACCCTAGTCCCATTAATGTATTGCCGCATCGCTTGAGTCGGGAGCGATGATCTACGTGTACCGAGATACGACGCACGCAAGGATTACTTCCGGCAGTAAGCACCTTTTATATATCAGCCTGTTGTTGTCCGCAAAGGTAATTCAAAAGTCCCTGGTTTAGAACAATGAACGCTGTCAAAGCATCTATAAGTTATATATGTGCCATTTGTTTAGTGTTACATTTGATGTTTTAATATGGTCCACGTGCAATACATATATATATATATATATATATATATATATATATATATATATATATATATATATATATATATATATATATATATATCCGTCTGATATAGATATATTTCGATACAGTATTACGATTAAAGATATTGTAATCGGCTAGATATGAACGAACTCAGTATTTCATATAATTAAACTATTTAAATTCTTTAAACAATCTTGACGTACATCTAAATTACCAATGGTGAGTGTTGCATTCCATTTATTTTATAAATTCAGTTTGTTTTAACTTTTATTGGTGTAATAACCGGACTTGACACACGAAGACCTTTCCCTCTTTATAAACGGTAAAGCGGGCTCTGTATGTTGTAGTATATTTAAATTCATCATCAAATTGTAGATATTCACAGATGTTATATAGCATGTAAAAGGTAAAAGGTAAACGGCCGAAATTAATGTTTTAATGGATACTATTTTAACAAGACGACGTATTGCAATCAATTATAAATATTGTGTAAACGAAGTAGTCTTGAAAATAATCATTGAATTAATAGATGATTTTTTGTAAAATAAAATCAACGCACGTATAATGTTTAGTATAAATTTGATTAATTTGTGTTTACAAATTGAAGTGAATCGTGAATATATTACGTAACTGATGATAATATTACAATATATACGTTAGGTAAGATAACTATTAAATAATATTCATTATTATATATTTAAAGAAATTATAGACCCACACTAAACCACGTTTCTATCATAAAATAGGCCCACGGAAATAAGACTAGTTGATTTGTTCACGTGTACATTGTAAATCCAAGGAACTCTGTCCTGGGTGTTTTATGATTGTCGCGAGTCGCTCTGTGGAGCACACTAACGGGGAAATGCTGCGAATAACCAGGGTCGAAGGAAACAGGGACTGTTTAGGGGACATTACGGGCGTCGCATAACTCGGAACATCAGACAGCGGGCATCGTAACTGGCTCCAGAACAAACACGGAAAGAACTAACGCTAAGACGACAACAATCGTTCCACCCGAGAATCGTCCGTCAGCGACAGAAGGACTTAAGGAGGACTTAAGGTTCCATTGTCGTCTCGTGAAGATAGCATCGCGTGTGTATTCAGAAAGACGCGGGAGGCAGAAAATGGCGTCACTTGAGTAAGACCGTTCATGGACGATAACATACACACGCACGCACAATCGCATACACGTATACACACGCGCACGCCATCGACTCACCTTTTTTCTCTGGAATTGGGTGCGTTGGCGAGCGGGGTTGCGAAGGATACGGGGTCGTCATGCCGATTCCGTGCATAGGGGCCCCGGGCGTGTACCAGGGACTAGGTCGAGGCCACGACTGTCCGTTGAGCAGGCCGAACTTGTCGTAGATCGGACTCTGACACAGCGGACTCTTCTGTGTGTCTGACGTCAGGTTCCGGAGCACGCGATTGATGGAGGATACCTGGGAGGAGAGAGGCGCGGGATGAAGCAACGGGAGGCAGACAGAAGCTAAGTGACGTCGTGCACAATGCGGTGATGTCGCCAGTCTACAGGCTCGAAGTGACATCGTTCGCGATTGCGACAACGGGACCAACCATCAGGACAAACAACAGCAAAATGACATTGTCCCCAACTGTCTCCAGAAGAAAGAGAATCAAAGTGACGTCATCAACAACAATGAGTAGGCAATCGACCATGATAAAACATCGATCCACATTGGTCAACACCTCGACACACACACACACGCACGCACGCACGCACGCACGCACGCACGCACGCACGCACGCACGCACACCACGCACGCATGCACGCATGACAGCACACCACACACGTATATATATATATATATATATATATATATATATATATATATATATATATATATATATATATATATATATACATATATTGCTATTTATATCACTCACTGCAGCGCACTTCGATTCAATGTTTCATACACACTCTAATAACAAATCAAATTAACACAAAACATTGCATGGGTCTTAACTGCACTTAAAAAACGGCTAAAGTAAAAAACGAATGAAAACACGGATGTGGCCTAGTGACCCTTGTTCCAAGTTATATTTAACGACAGACTTGCATTAAGCTGTTGACTTGAACGTGTCCTTTGGCAGTGCACCCTGCGCGTGTAATTATGTTTTCCTAGGTGTAAAGGTTCGTTACTCATTAAAAACATGTTTCTCTTCCCACTGGGGCCGGGACGAAATTAATCGTGGGTGGGCTGAGCCGGAGCTTCAGTACCACCGCTGTGCATCTCGGGATAAGGTTGTTTAACAAAAATCTGGGATGAGGTTCAAAAATTGTTGAGCTCACTGAAACACTACATTCGCTTATCAAAATGGTATATGGCGGGATATTCCCAGCCCAGCCCAGCCCCTAAGCTCCTGTGCCTTTGTTTTATCCTATGATATGCTGAAAGGAATAAAAGAACGCCGAAACAGACTTAACACTGACATGCTTTTCGCCCAATGCAATGATGATATTTTTAGTCATCTCCTTTCCGCTGTCGCGCCAGTGTCAGACAGACTCAATTGTCCACAAGTCGGACTCTCCGTTCAAATTGCGCTGACTTTCTCCGCGTCGTTATTCAATTGCCGATTCCCAGCGTCCTGTCAAGCTGCGGGCTCCGTCAATTGCACCGGCTTGTCGGTTTCATCGACGTGTGGGCTTTCAGCTCAACGATTGTTTTCTCTCCCGAAAGGTCGCCACCTTCCCTGGCTGTGGCGCTGTGCCTCGGCGCAATTCAGTTACGACATCAAACGAGACTGGAGCGAGTCGATGATTACAAGACGCGATACGCTGACGCGGTCTTCAAACGAGGCAGTCAGCCGCGTGATTTAGCAGATAATGACGCAAGTTGGCGCAAATAAAACCGTCTGTCGCTGATAAGGAGTCGGCCACGTCTCCGATACGACCTTTCCGCGGCGATAGAGGCGGTCTTTTGAATTCGCTAAACAACACGCTGAGAGTTCACTTCACACGGATATTATTGTTGTAAACAGGGAGTGAAAGCGACACGGAAGTTTATCATCAGCTAGATCGGCTATTTTCTTTCGAACAACGCATTTTCTGTGTGTTGTAGATCGCGAAAAAATATTTTAGTATAAACATTATTATACCTGGCGTGTACGTATAGGATTAGTATAAGTTTTTATGTATAATTATGATGTGTAATATATTGTGTAATATGATGTATTACTTATACACATTATATTATAAATAATTAAATTATATATAACATGTATCAATAATAATAATAACAATAATACTACTACTAGTAAAACGTCTATTCTCGAAAAGGCGCGACATACCAAATAGTTATGTACGAATAGTATATACATACGAATCATATATTATAATAATATATAATAAATAAAAAATATATATATATATATATATATATATATATATATATATATATATATATATATATGTATGTATGTATGTATGTATGTATATGTATGTATGTATGATATTATGTATGTATGTATGATTATGTATGTATGTTATGTATGTATGAATATATAATATATATATATATATATATATATATATATATATATATATGATATATATATATATATTTGATTGATTTAGATTATTTGTTGATAAATTGATGTTTAGTCATATGTAAAAAATGCTAAATAATCTCCAATTTGCATAAAAAATGCGCCATTTAACTTGATTTTCCGTGAATGTTGGCAATAAAAGGTAATTTAAATATAATTATTATTAGTTTTATGTTTGTAGCATTAATTTCGTTAATTTCATCTGACTTAAACGTTTCACCCAACAATCTAAATGCTATGCAATAATATATAAATAATTATTCCGTTTTATCTGAACACAGACGCACTCAGAACATTTTCGTGTCAATTAAACACCATACATAATATGCCATTCACATTATGTTCATTTTAGCCACAAAAGAATGTCGTAGCATAATGACGTGTTTTATTCACACAGATAACGCGAAAGTTCATACGTGATAACGGCATGTCAGTTTGGAAGAGGAACCTACAACATTTAATTAATATAAAAACCGTTATATTAATTATTAATTATTCTGGCTAGGTGTTGGTCTCGACACGTTCAGACAGTGGCTATAGTACTTTCCGCACTGTCGGTTACGCTAAAGTCGTGCGCAAACCATCTGTTGCGTTGGCAATCGCGAGACTGGAAGATCTATGTGCGATGAGGCGCGGGCCTCATTAGACGGATTATTGTCTAGAGCCGCCGTATCAGTTGTAATTGTCCCTGGGCGACTTAAAGCAAACACGCCACAACGAGGCTGGCAGACGGTATAGATGGAAAGCTGGCGGCTTCATATTATGCCGTCTATAATGTCTAATTGTTTCCAAATGAAATGTAATTAGTTAGTGCTTTTTTCTCGATTATTTGTAATCTGGAGACAAACGATACAGAAACAACTAAGAAATAAATACGCAGTTACTCAGTTTCCTCGCAAAACGCCTATAACTGTAAGTTAACCAAAACGTTAACGAAATATTTGATAACCTTATACAAAACATTTAAAATAATAAATATGTCTTTATAACATCTACTTTCATATTTGCTCATGCAATGCGTTCACGTTACATGATTAAATTCGTTGTTGTTTAGCCAATTCTGAAATTTATCACTTTGAGCGTGGGTTAGCTCCTAGCGGCGACACAATGAACAAATGTGCGCCTCCCGCGGTGACGACAGGAACTACCCGAGTGGCGCGCTTGTCCATCTGGCGTCGACGCGCCGACAAGCAGCGCGAACAAAAATCCGAATCTATATGGAAATCTTGTTAGTGGCGAAGCCGTAAGAAGCTTATTTGTATGTAATCGATCCGTATTTAATCACGGCATCCCTAATGTGTCGACGAGCAAATCAGGACGGTTCATCTGGCGCGATAATATACAATAAATTTCTCGGCGATTCGATTAGGGCGCCGAACTGGGTGCGTTAATGGGCTCTGTCCCCCGTCCGGAGTGGATTAGGGCGCCCGCAGTGATACGATCACTGTGAAGCGGCCGGCGTCGGAAAGTGTATTACCCGACAAGCTCGCAAACGAGCCCTGCGCATGCGGACCCGGATGTTCGGCAAATAACAGACAATCAGAGAACACGTCATAGGTGTTTGACTGATGACGAAATAGTGACAATTCCATTGGATACACACACACACACACACACACACACACACACACACACACACACACACACACACACACACACACACACACACACACAATATATATATATATATATATATATATATAATATTATATATAATCATAAGATATTAACAGATCGTTTGAGTTGTTACGTAGGTATATGAGTAATACATGTATTGTTCCAATGTATAAGTAACATTTTGGTATTTTATTATTGGAATTATATTAATAATAACATTTGTTTAATACACAAGTTGTTATTTGTAACACTATATTGAAAATAATCATAATTATAAAATAAGTTTGTTATTAAATATCTCAAATGAAAAAGCACAATATGTCAACAGTAGAGCTTTATTTTATACATATAATTTAATGAATTTAACAATAGTAATTTTCAGTATTCGTGTTGTACTTTTGAGCAAACACGTATATATATATATATATATATATATATATATATATATATATATATATATATATATACGTTTTATTTTGAACTACGGGCTCTGACTCTTTAATTAAACTTTACATAATACGCCTGGGATCCAGCCCGACAACAACGTGATAAGATCGTCGGATACAGACAGGTCAGACAAAGCCCTGTGTCGTCCTTCCGACAGCTGATTGTGTAGGCCTTATATACAGTGGCCAGTTCTTCTCTCGGACAGTTCAACGAAATCAACAGTGTTTATAAACGGAATCGTTCATTGGACAAAGCTCTAATTAAAGGTCCTCTCCAAAGCGCTAATTAAAGGTTCTCTCCGGTGAATTGTTGGGGCAACTTATTGGGACAGTTTCGTTCGCTCCGGGGACTGTGACGTCACACGTGGACAGTTACGTTCGTCTTGGGAACGTGTATTACCTACAGTATTGGGTTTCACCATTTAGGCTAAATTTAACGAAATAGTGAACTTTAGATGACGGCAGCAAATAGAACCGGTGAAGATGGCTTCGCTTAATGCCAATTATGAAGGGATATCGTATAAAAGTATTAAGTGTTAATTATCCATGCATTACTGTATGCCTATATTTAGTAATCGTGCATTTGTTTATGAACCACGCGTTATTGGGTGTACCTAAAGTATTAATTCGGTCCCATTTGTGATATACTATCACATTTGCGCCAGACTACTGTATTAAGTAAAATATGTGAGTTCGTTTAACAATAATTTTAACACGTATAGTTATTAAATAAGACAATCGTCGTTCGCATTAATAGATAGATTAACAGACAAGTGTTCAGCATTTCTTTCTTCAGAATATGTCCACAAACTTGCATGCACTGCGTAAAATGAGTTTTATACCCAGGCTACGTAAGAAGGGAGGGATGGGACAGTCAATTATCCGGGCTTCTCACTCGGACGAGTTTCCGGCTCTATAAGCCGTGTCATTGTGCTGTTACCCAGTAGCGCGGTTCTCGTGTCCTGTGTGATCGCTACGGCTATTACATTACCACCTAATCCGCGCAGGAAACAACCGTTTATGCGTGGAGGGTGTAATTTCATGGCTGCGCGTGACGGTACCCTCTCCGGGGTGGTGACAATGACTCTAGTCAGCCCGCTCGCGGCTATGACGTGACGAGGCAGTCACGTAGGACACACCTGTTTACGCCGTAACAAGGCAGTCTACGTCATGACGAGGTAGTCACGTAACGTCCACCCAAAGCACTCGCTGGGTAAACGGTTCGACAATTGGCAACACGTACGGGGACGGGTTTGCTGGAAACGATATATAAAATCCTGTCAACTTATTGTATTAAATCCGTACCGTACAGCACGGTAAACCGACTGTTGGGAACTCACATAATATTGAACGGAATATGCAAATGAACGCGCATAGAAATGTTAGAATTATGCTTGCCATGCTTATATGGTTCTTTTTGTACTAATATATCAACACTCCTAGTTCGCATATAAAAGATGAATATTTAAGTAAATAAATAATATAATTATGTTATCCTACGCAATACAAATAGCCGCGCAAAATAGTTGCTAAAATTTCGACGTTTTGGATTTTAAAGAATAGCATAGTTTCACATTACAATACATGAATTTATCACTATTGCCTGTCACTAGTTCGATTGTCCTTCTTTTGTTCTAGTTCATCACAGACGCATTTGACGACCGTCCGTTTTGGTTTCACAGATTCCACAATATTTATAGTAAACATAATGAAAGTTTTCAAAGTGTTTGCAAAATTGTAAACGCAAAACTAAACGCACAATACTTATTCTGAATCTAAGCGCAATGGTGCAGCCATACCTGTACGGGAACCCCGGCTCGTGATGAATGAAGACAAGAACCGTTCGAAAACAACAAGACACGCCGAGTCTCAGACGACTAATAAAGTCTCAGGAAGTGATTTCGAATATGCAACGACCGATTGCAGGCTGCTTTCCATATTCCTTATTTCGTTGGAATTATTAAGCGAGACTCGGCGCCGTGGTGTTAATGGTTTCGGGAAACTTAGTCGTCCGAATGACTATTGGTGTCGAATCATATCGAACTAATTCCGGGAATGCAAATTTCTCGGTCTGAGAGCGTCATGGAGGTAACTAACATAGCAGTGAAGCGGAGACGAGACGGCCTCGGATGGAAATGTCCATATCATGAATGTGTTATAAAATATATGAATAATTACCGAATGCGAAATAAATTGCATTTCTCCGAAACCGCTGTCGGCTTTGCGCCGTCCGATTCTGTTAAATATTGACGAATAATTTGACTTCGTTAGTATAACTATAATGTGTGTGTGTGTGTGTGTGTGTGTGTGTGTGTGTGTGTGTGTGTGTGTGTGTGTGTGTGTGTGTGTGTGTGTGTGTGTGTGTGTGTGTGTGTGTGTGTGTGTGTGTGTGTGTGTGTGTGTGTGTGTGTGTGTGTGTGTGTATATATATATATATATATATATATATATATATATACACACACACACACACACAATGTAGTATATGTATGTATGTATATTTATATATATGTATAATTATAATGTTAATAACAGGTTACAACTTTATTATAATACTGATAAAATTAAGTATTTAATAGTGTTACAGTATCTATCTATACAACTGAAGTACAATAATGATAAAATAGTTATAAAATATTTATGAAATTGTGATTATTTAGTTGTTATTACATATTGTTGTTGCGTATATATTGTTTTATAATAATTGTATTATAATAAAATTTTTTATTATATATATATATATATATATATATATATATATATATATACACAACACTATATATATATACATATATATATATATATATATATATATATATATATATATATATATATAATGTATTACTGACGTTAAGTTCTTATGAGTGAATCAAGGAGAGGGAGGGGAGGGAAGGGGAGGGGAGGGGAGGGAAGGGGAGAGCGAATGAGAGTCTCAGAAAGACGCCATTAACGATATTTTAACTTACAATAATTACAATAATAACAGTTGATTATGAGGAACCATTACATCACAGTAAATGCCTTGGATTAAGTAAATATATAACTGTTTCTTCTGGCACACTGATCCATTGGACGATTGAACGAACGAATTAATAAACAACGAATGAGTAATTTATAGTGCTATAATAATATTAATAATAATTGTTATTATTACTATTATTACTGCTCTTTTATTCGACACGTTACGGTAGGTACAGCACGTGTTGAACCCAAATCCGCTGAGAACGGATCTGAACGTCCCAGCATGCCTTGCGGGAGCCGCTGATAATCCGACTAATGTGTCAACGGGGAAACAAGGCTGACGAGCGGTCGGGGGCGGGGAGATTGGGGAGACTGGCGCGTTATTGATTACAGCCGCGCTGCCGCAACTAACTCGGCCAGTCCCGGGAGATCTCTGACAGTCACCGTACAACGTCACACACGGGCAGACGCAGAGAGTTACAACGTCACACACGGGCAAACGTAGAGAGTTACAACGTCACACACGGGCAGACGTAGAGAGTTACAACGTCACACACGGGCAGACGTAGAGAGTTACAACGTCACACACGGGCAGACGTAGAGAGTTACAAAATCACACACGGGCAGACATAGAGAGTCACACACCGGCAGACTAGAGAGTAAACGTCACACACGGGCAGACGCAGAGAGTTACAACGTCACACACGGGCAAACGTAGAGAGTTACAACGTCACACACGGGCAGACGTAGAGAGTTACAACGTCACACACGGGCAGACGTAGAGAGTTACAACGTCACACACGGGCAGACGTAGAGAGTTACAACGTCACACACGGGCAGACGTAGAGAGTTACAACGTCACACACGGGCAGACGTAGAGAGTTACAACGTCACACACGGGCAGACGTAGAGAGTTACAACGTCACACACGGGCAGACGTAGAGAGTTACAACGTCACACACGGGCAGACGTAGAGAGTTACAACGTCACACACGGGCAGACGTAGAGAGTTACAACGTCACACACGGGCAGACGTAGAGAGTTACAACGTCACACACGGGCAGACGTAGAGAGTTACAACGTCACACACGGGCAAACGTAGAGAGTTACAACGTCACACACGGGCAGACGTAGATAGTTACAACGTCACACAGGGCAGACATAGAGAGTTAAAACGTCACACACGGGCAGACGTAGAGAGTTACAACGTCACACACCGGCAGACGTAGAGAGTTAAAACGTCACACACGGGCAGACGTAGAGAGTTACAACGTCACACACGGGCAGACGTAGAGAGTTACAACGTCACACACGGGCAGACATAGAGAGTTAAAACGTCACACACGGGCAAACGTGGAGAGTTACAACGTCACACACGGGCAGACGTAGAGAGTTACAACGTGACACATGGGCAGACGTCGAGAGTTACAACGTCACACACGGGCAAACGTGGAGAGTTACAACGTCACACACTGGCAGACCTGGAGAGTTACAACGTCACACACGGGCAGACGTAGCGAGTTACAACGTCACACACCGGCAGACGTAGAGAGCTACAACGTCACACACGGGCAGACGTAGAGAGTTACAACGTCACACACGGGCAGACGTAGAGAGTTACAACGTCACACACGGACATACGTGGAGAGTTACAATGTCACACATTGGCAGACGTTGAGAGTTCTCACGGTTTGGCACTAATAAAAGGCCACACGTAACTTTCGTTATTCATAAATTTAGTCTTCATTATTTATTTATTCGTTTATCTATTCGTTCGGTTATCATTATGTGTTAATTGTTTGTGCAAAGTTAATATATATATAATGGTTAATAGAGTTATCTTTTGATATAGGGTTGTTTACTTAGTTATGCTTCATCCGGTTGATGTAAATAACAAATCTTATTTTCTTCTTCATACAGTTGTATATATTTTCGCATATATTTGTAATAACCAATTAGTGTATTTTACGCACCTCTGACCTTGATTTTAATTTCGTCAATCGTTTTTATACCTTTATTTTTCGAGGTGACTTTCACTTTTGATCGAGTTTCGCATAATATTGAATCCAAACAATCACGGTTCTGAAGTCGATATGTAACTAGAAATAGTATTTATATTTCGTAGGTTATTTCACAGTAATGAATTCTTAAGATTTTGCTTGTGCTCAACAACAACATTATTTAATGTGAAATTATACAACTTTGAAAATTATAAAACTTCTATATTACAGGTGATAAATTGGATGCCGTTTTCCTCATTTGAATTTCCGAGCAAAATATATTAAGTAGGTATTTCATTCATTTTCTTTTGACACATTAAATAATGAATATTTTAATTATATTATAAAGTCAAAACACTACGTTATCTCACTAAGTGTATGAAAAATAATGCCATCGTAATATCAAATCAAAAACGATAACGAAATCTATCATAATAATGACCTGTCATCAATCTTTATCTCGCCCATTTGGCCGATGACGGCGACGCCATTAAGCTTGAATTGTTTTATTAATTTGTAAAGTTCACGGTAGACTTAGAATAACGGTTTCTGTCTCTAGGCGTTGGCCATTGTGCGAACGCGATGTCAAACTGCCCGACATGTGTCGGCTTTGTTTGGTCAACGTTGGGCGTTTGTCGCCTGGGCGGGAGGGTAGCACCCCGTTGAGGGGACGCCAGCGGGGCAGGGAAGCATCCTCCCTCCCTCCCCGTGGTGAGGGCATGGAAACAATTGCCCGGTCAACTGGAAGACTGTCCGCCCCTCTCTCCGTCTCCCTCTCCTGGTGCAAGGGGAAAGATTCTAGGCACTCATTCGTTGTCATTTAGGCAGTGCGAGTGTACGTGCGTACGTTCACAACCTGTTTCTACTTGTGCGGGCGGTTGTTCCGCGCGTGTGGTTGCACGCATTGTCATTGCATTGTTGTCACACGCACGAGATTCGCATGCATATATCGCACACAGGCGCACGGATCGATGGAAGCGGCAGACGACGAATAAATGTTTCACGAGAATGGTTCATTGTCCGAATGGCTAACATGCGGCAAGCAAGCCGTCCGTTTATTCGGGAGGTCGATATTCGGACAACGAAAACTAATCATGCGTGACGAACTGAGTGTGATGCACGTTATTTTGCAAACTTACGGTTTCGCTCGATACCGAGGACACATAACGACCTCACACGGTCAAAGGAGAGCGGAAAGCGACCGACAGAAACCTCTCTAAGCCGCTCTTTGTCTGAGCTACGTTTAACCAAAAGTCGATTCTTTTGAAAGTTGCATCAAACGTTAATAGAATACGTAATGACGTGTACACCGAAACATACTATGTTTTAGGGCTAGTTATGTAAACATAATGTTTTATATAACCAGACCTAAACTATTTACACAACATTTAATATGTAAAGGTAACGTATATCAATTTTAACTGGCTGATTCCTTTAGCACACCGGACCCGTATTTTATTGTAAAACTGTACTATTTCAGTTTATTTAATGACGTTTCTAAAATTAAACGTAACAGAGTTATAACGGCTATAACATCGACCTTAACATTTTATATCATTATTACTGCTAATAATATTTAATGTTAATCTACATGTAATTTTACATTGATAGATTTGAATAACATGATGGAAGCGTTTTATTTGATTTTTAACCACGATCCACGAATCAGCTAATGTGCTTCGCAGCCTTCCCCGTTCCTGCATGCACGTGTCGGGTACTCACGCTTGGGATGTTGTCCTGGTTACACACGGCCTCCGAGAGCAGTCTGTCGCGGATCTCCCACGCGAAGATGGACGGACACTCGCGCTTGTACTGGGCGATCTTCTGCACGACCTCGGGCGTGGCGACTCTCGGCTTACTGCCGCCGATGGCGCGGGGCCGAATCGAGCCCGTCTCGTAGTAGCGGCCGAGGATCTTGCTCACACAGCCGTTGGACACTTGCAGGATGCGGGAGATGTCGCAGGGCCGGGCGCCGCTGTGGGCGAGCTCGACGATACGTTGACGGGTCGAGTCCGGTAGAGGACGACCGTTGACGAACACACCGCCTAGTTGGTTGACACCGCTGTGGCCTGACGACGGGAAGAATAGACATAGTAAAAACACGTTTTATTCAGAATTGTGTCGTGTTGTGTGTATGGGTTGTGTTGTGTTGTGTTGTGTTGTGTTGTGTTGTGTTGTGTTGTGTTGTGTTGTGTTGTGTTGTGTTGTGTTGTGTTGTGTTGTGTTGTGTTGTGTTGTGTTGTGTTGTGTTGTGTTGTGTTGTGTTGTGTTGTGTTGTGTGGTGTGGTGTGGTGTGGTGTGGTGTGGTGTGGTGTGGTGTGGTGTGGTGTGCACTGCACTGCACTGCACTGCACTGCACTGCACTGCACTGCACTGCACTGCACTGCACTGCACTGCACTGCACTGCACTGCACTGCACTGCACTGCACTGCACTGCACTGCACTGCACTGCACTGCACTGCACTGCACTGCACTGCACTGCACTGCACTGCACTGCACTGCACTGCACTGCACTGCACTGCACTGCACTGCACTGCACTGCACTGCACTGCACTGCACTGCACTGCACTGCACTGCACTGCATTGTATTATCAATGTCAATACAACAGACAAAGATGCAAAAACTTTTTTAGTTGAATATATGAAGATTTGAGCCCCTGAAAATCGATCATAAGTTGGGTTACTTAGATGCAGGTTGTTGAATTTCTATTCACGATAGTTGCACGTGTTGTACTCGCACTACACATCTAGCGGAAATATTGATATAGAAGTCGTTAACGCTGACACTAATACAACCTGTACTAGTTGTATCCATTAAGGTTCCGTCTCGTTACTTTGCGTTATATCTAATAAAATATACATGTTATGTTATGTTTTACTCTTCTTACGGTAAAAATGAACATTTCATATAAAAACCATACTTTTGATTGAGGTCCGCTATTTTGATATACATATGCAAGAGTACCCTCGAACAAAAGAATCGAAATCAGTGTTACAGAAGTGTATCTGATATGCGTGGTGTAATCGTTGTATCACATTATTAATTAGTTAAACAAACGTCAACAAATAAAAACTGGTATACTCATTTAACAAATTTTATTCATATTCCCCTAATGGTAAATTTATTATTTAACAATTTGCTCCAATATAAATAAGGTTACTTCCCTTTTCAATACTTATTAACTTTAGAATGTATAATCAAAATCAACATGCTATTGCATCCAAACTACTAAACGATCAAAACAGTTCAAATAACCACGTTAACAAAGCTTACAAACGTAAACATAGACACTTTTCCCAGAATGAAGAAGGGTTTTAGTATTGTGTAGTTCCAGCATGCGTTTTTGGTGCCACACAAATAGCATGCAGTGAGGTCTACCGAAATAAATTAAAAGTTGCAAAAAGTGATATATAAAACATCGATGGTGACTGTTTACATGCATTTGAACACAACTCAGCATTTGTTTTGAAACGCTATTTGGAAATGTTTGCGTTGAGATAGAAATACGTCCTCGGTAGGTGTTCGTTCAGCCGTGAATAATCTACTGATATGCAGTATTTATTACCAATTGCCCGATAACTATCTTTGGACTTAATAAAACAAACTGGCATGAACTAAAACAACGCGCCATTCCCGTGTCAGGCAACAAATTGAGCGGGAACGCAGACGACATTCCGCCGAAATCTTGCCGAGATCTCTGTTGCCTCGTTGTCGCCTGTCATTACGTCACGCACTCGAGCGCGTAATGCGCTGCGGGGCGGCCCGTAGCAGGGCAAGGCGCGCGAATCAACTAAGTAAACATGGCGACCAGACGGACGCGGAAACAGTAAAGGAATATATCCAACAGTATCGTTTCTCGTTGCTGACACTAAACACTCGGGGTATCTTATGACACATGTGAAAACATAGCGTCGGTGTTATAGAGATACCTGTACGTCTCACTCGTGTAGCGTATGTAGGCCCAACTGTTAGTGTTGGTATAAATAGCTATCTGAGAACGATTCATGGTGATACGACTCGGGAATTTTTATAGCCCATTACGATTTCGCGCTTCGTCGGAGCAAAGTAGTGAACAAAACAATGTGACTGCTGGATTAAGCAACTTATATCGCATAATTGGCAACTCTTTCAACAATGTTACTGCACAATTTGTGTTTGTATCAACACCAATTTGTCTGTGACCCTACGATTAACAAGATGGCTTAGCACTGATACAAAATGACGACTTAAGTTCTCCATAAATGGTATGATTATTTTATATGATGTGGTGATATGTGTGTTTTGGTTATTTGTTTTGTTAAATAATGTGTGTTTATAGGGTATCGTGATGTGAATGTTAGTTTCAGAATTAATGAAAACAATTAATATTTTTTGTTTTGTTATTCCATGTTTTTGTTGTTTGAACTAAGCAAGACAGAACTAGTTGTTAGCTACACAACAATTTAAATACGGTGCAATGAAAACATGACGTTTATAGTTATACTCATTTATACATCACATCTGACATATCTATACTTTTCTGTGTAATATATATTTCCACGTAATGAACAATAACGACGTACGTTATATATTATCACATTACATGATATTATAGTTATGTTATTATGTTAAATTTGGTATTACATTTGTTTCTATGATGTGCGTGTGTGTGTGTGTGTTTACACAACATCCACAAACGCACACATTGTGCACGCCCTAATTACCACACCGGGTTCATCCCGACCGATGACAACGTGGCTGACCACGGCAATTTAATAAGTGCATTGTTCCCGTAAGAAAGAGGTCCCCTGTCGTCGAATCCTGCCGGCCAGTCGTCCTGGCCGGGGCGTGTTTGTCCGGCCAGTCTCGGCCACGTCGCCAGGTGGTCATATTCAACAAAGCCGCGAACCATCGAATCGCCATTTCATCGACTCAAGTCGAAGTGTCCGGCCCCCTTCCGGACCGCCTCCGTCCGCCTTCCGTCAGTGTTCTTCGTAAATATAATCCCAATTTAACGACCAAGTCGGTGACACGTGGTCAAAACGACGCGACTTCGTCGAGTGTGTCGGTCGTAGGTGTACGTTCTCATGACAGGAGGTTGACAGAAACCACGGCCGCTGGTGTCGCAAGCCCAAAGAGAAGAGATGATTCCACGGCGTACTCTTGACGGCAATACATCAAACAGAGACATTGAACTTTGCATCATGTATCAACGCTGTCGAATCTGTCAACTCGGTCAACGCTGTCAACGCAGTGATCTCTCAAAATGTTGTCAAAGTTGCAAACCTGTCATAACTATCAAAGCGGTCAAAGCTATCCATTCTGTAAACTGAGTAAAACCATCTCAATTATGTTAATACATTTAACACTGTTAAAATTGTGTCAACTCTGTCAACGAATGTTGTCGTATATAGGGATATCATCCATCACAAATGGTAGTTTTCCATGTCGAATTCTTGGAATTGAAGTGATTGCAAATAAATATGTAAGTCTTTCCGTATAGATATCGTGATTTACTCATACACTCTTGTGAAATACAAATGAAGCGAATAGCTACAAACACACACGGGGTGGCTTTGCTGATATGTAATCAAACACCATTCCATTCTTTGCATAGGATTTCTCTCTGTACTCAATCATCTGCAATGGCACCGTGCACAATTGACACAGTCAGCGTGCTGTGCGCTTGGAGCCCCGACGATCTGGCCGGTGTTCCTACTTGCTGAGACTGAACGACTGGGCTTGAAGTCGTTGTCATGTTTATTAGCGGCATTCACTTTCCGTTGACCGCCGACCATCTAATGATATCGGCCAGGACCGAGCCGCGTCGACAATAACGTTAGACAGCGAGCCTACTCGCCGACCGTCGACAAGGCTTCGGCCAATCTACCTTCGTTGACGCCACTGTCTCCGCTAACGTCGTTTGTTAACGTCGAGAAGTAGCCGCCGGCCTCGCAGACCAGAAGAGAGTGGACGAATCGATGCAGAGGATGCCAGACATACCGTTGTAGATGCGCTAACAATTGCCGGCGTTTTATCCACTAAGAATTTAGTTGCTGCGTAAAACTGCGTATATTCTGAACAAAAATAGGGCTTGCATGAAAACACATGCACGCACGCACGCACACACGCACACTTACGCACGTCCGCCGACACACACACACACACACACACACACACACACACACACACACACACACACACACACACACACACACACACACACACACACACACACACACACACACACACAAGGAAGTGAGGCCAGAACAAGGATAGGATAATATAAATGTACCGCTCTGGCATCTGCCCGTTATTAAAAGTGATTCTAACTTGTGTTGACAGCGCTTGGTGTGCACACCACAAAAATGTATAATGTACGTTTTACCGAACAAGTTGATGTGCAAATTAGACAGGGACTAAATTATGTGTATATAACTATTTACAAAAACACCATACGAGGTGTCAACAACAATATAATGACAACAATCCTGCGCTCAATTACATAATTTCGTGTGTCATTTACGCCACAGTCTATGACTCAACTTAAACCTGGTTTCGTTTGCGCAAATGTATAATTCTCTAGCGTTACGCCAATACTTCGCACCCCGCCCGCACCCATGCAACGCCTGCTCCCGCTAGCACGCCTCGCCAACGAGACAACCCGTGTTGGCGTAACCAACCGACTGAACTCTGTCAACCAGAGTGAACCGAAGCACATTACTCACACGTCCAACGTCTAACGGTAGCGGCTTTACCGTAGTGGATCATTCGCCAGACACTCAGACAGTTAATTGAGCATAGTGGATCATAGCGACACTCAACAAGCGCTCTAATAACAACATTACAGCGTCGTTTCATTGCGGTGGTATATGGAGACTTGCCACATCTAAAATACCGCAATATTATACTACGACCACAATATATAGCGCCAACCGCAGTCCGTGCCTGACCAGGTCAACGACTGACCAGAGACCGAACAAGACTTGAGCGTCGACAGAGTGCTTGCTATGAATGGCCGTCAACGGCAGGATAAGCCGCTTACAATTTACATAAACACGTATCTGTAAATTCTGTATGCCTCTGCCGAAATGTTTAACTGCAGTGAAATGTATCAACAGTTTTGACACCATTAAAACGTATTTGTGTTAGCAATAATAAATATCACGTGTCACAAATATTATTAGCAGTAATACTAGTAAAAGAAATAAAGAAGACAACATTAGACCGGCGCAAAGTTATCACTCGATTTTTAATAGTATTTAGAAATTAATGAAATATTATAGCAATTGGTATTTTTTTAATTACATTAATTGGGTTACTAAGCTTTTCTTAGACATTTTGTTGTTCGTATCTAGATAGTCGCTTGGTTATAATCGTATAATAAAATGATAAGTCGTCCTATATTTACACATATAACAGGATTAGCACGTGGTGTGTATGTAATAGCAACATAGATATATTTATATGTGTTAGCTATTCGCAAAACGGTGTTAATAGTGTTAATTCAACAGACACACAACTATGGTGTTAACACTGTTAATTCAACAGACACACAACTATGGTTACGCAGACTGTTACACAACATATACGTGACGTGTGTTATATAATACTAGAATATAATTTAATCGGTTACTAGTGCCATTAACTATACCGGGTAATATAGAAAATATCCGATAGTGCAGAAACAGACAATATCACTAATAAAGGAGGTAGTTAATTAACAGGTAAATTTGTTAATCTACGACTTGTAAACGGCTCCGCTTTCGGCATTCTAGTGTTGCACACGAGGTATAGGATAGAGGGAGAAGGTAAGAGTCGAGATTGTTGTAATAGGAGAGAGTGAGGGAGAGGGAGAGACAGGGAGAGACAGAGGGAGAGGGAGAGAGAGAGAGAGAGGCAGAGGGAGAGAGAGAGAGAGCATGCGTCGAGCGAGTGGACACGTACCTGAACTTTCCCACCAATCAACGGAGTTTACGTCATGCATCTGCTCAATTTCGGTTCCTACTGCAATGCACAAAAATTACCCTCGCTAAGTGATGATGCTGATGAAGGATTTGGTCGTGTTTGGAGTGCATGCATCTCTCCCTTCCTCCCTCCCTCCCTCCCTCCCTCCCGCCCGCCCGTCAGACTCCCTTCCTCCCTCCTCCCTGCACGCAAGTTCCTTGACGCTCTGCCATCGGCTCCTGCCAGCAGTGGTCGAGAGGTATCGACGTCAGCTCGGCATGACGAGCCATAGGCACAGGGAAGGCGGGGTTAGGGGGCAGGAACGGGTATTTTAGGACATTCCTTTTTCTGTAATCATCTACAGTAGACAGTAGGCGCACGGACAGTAGATAATTACACCAATGGAACAATTCAACTCTATAAGAGGTCAAATGAATTAGTATAATATCGTGTCACATTCCAGAGGTAGAATCGAAGTTACAGACATTGTTTAAATGCTTCAGTTGTTGCTCTGTTATACTGAGGACATGAACATTTGTATTTTGTTAACATATTTATTGATGATAATAATTATATAACTATCTAAATTTATATGTGGAGTACCTTCCAAATCGTAAAAACAATCTAAGTGATCAACCTAAATAATCCATGCTAATTCTAGGTATATATGACAACAGAGAATCGTAGATATATATATATATATATATATATATATATATATATATATATATATATATATATTACCATAATTAAATTATATGCAACGTAACAGGACAAATCTTGATATAGCACAACATGTTCGTTTAAATATAATATTTTATACGGGATTTGTAGAAGAAGATATGTCTTTCGTTGCTGTTTGTATCTATACATGTATTAAATGACAAGAAAGCAATATTTGTGATACTCTGTAATTTATTCCGTGACGTAATATTGCATGTGACCTATGCTTGACAGCGTATGGTGCATACCAGTGTTCTATCGCAGACACTTTTTTCGATTTTCTGTACGACTTTCCAAAGAATAAACCTGACACAGTGTAAAATAAATTACATCGCCCCTTGTATGTGGACAAAGCATTGACACTCCAACAAATTGTCACATGTCACGAAAGGCATATTTTAATGGCGGTTTTATCAGTAGGCGTTGGTGAAATAAAGCGGCCCAGGTCAGGACTGGAGGCGGCTTACGACCGTTCACGCTGCCGGAGGAGACCCGTAGCGAGAGAATGGATACAGGGGTCGTATTGGCGCAGTCACGGAACACATTGTCGTAGCAAGGGAACACATTCACACGTGTTTTACACACATACATACACACGCACGCACACATGCATACTTACATGCGCGCACATCGGCAATGCACACGCGCGCACACATACATGATACATATATACATGCAAGCATACATACATGCATAAATACATATACATACATACATACATGCATGCATACATACATACATGGACACATGAATACATACATACATGCATGCATGCATGCATGCATGCATGCATACATACATACATACATACATACATACATACATACATACATACATACATACATACATACATACATACATACATACATACAAACATACATACATACACATACATACATACATACATACATACATACATACATACATACATACAAATACATACATACATACATACATACTATACATACATTTACATATAATCATACATACATACATACATACATACATACATACATACTTACATACATACACTTACACATTTAAATAATATATATATATATATATATATATATATATAAAATATATATATATATATATATAAAAAAAAAACCTTATGTATCCTAGTTTAACAAACATGGCGGCGCAAACTATTGTTTGACAAAATAAAATAAACATATGCCGCTGTAATATAATATGTGATCATAATATTTCGTTGCGGTTAAACCTTCAAATAAAATCGTCCTGCAGTAGTTGTTAAAACGTGTTCCCTGGATAATGTAGTGCCCACGTGACCGACTACGAATCGAATCGAATCAAAGAGAAAAGTAAACGACTCCACAACAATAAAGGTGTATAAACGACCGTCGAGTGTCTGACGATAGGTGACCGGTTGAATGAACAAGATCTTTGTAAGACGGGGCGTCGTACAAACAGAATCGAGTACGTTAGAGTAAACTCATTTTACGCTGAGAGCTGTGCAAATACACCTCGAGCGTCGACCGAATCTGAACAACCGCCGTTGGGGAGACGGTCTTGTCTTGAATGACGGCTGTCTGTTTGCAAGGCAAGTAACGCACAGACTAATCCACACTCAGCAATCGATCCACTGTCACCAAATTTGTTACGGCTTAGTTCAAAATAAATTAAGTACACACCAATGTTGATATTACGCGTTATCATTTGCGCGATATAAACATTTTGTGTGTGCCATTTTATCGGCGTAAGCCACGGATATGTTCTTATTTTTTTCGGGAGAGACATATGTTTTCATAAGCCTATTTTCGCTGGTGGTATATTTTTAACATCTAGTGTACTCACTAAATGATGGCCCGTTGACCATCACGAAGTAAACGTAACATGTTCACCATTATGATTCAAATACACTGTTAACACGTGTGATGCAGTTGTTATGTTTAATAGAATATTACACAATTATATGAATGGCGATTTTACAATAATGTATGCCATGACTATAATATTATGTAATATATATATATATATATATATATATATATATATATATATATATATATATATGATGTATGTATGTATGTATGTATGTATATGTATATGTATATGTATATGTATATGTATATGTATATGTATATGTATATGTATATGTATATGTATATGTATATGTATATGTATATGTATATGTATATGTATATGTATATGTATATGTATATATACGTAGAGCGCAGTGGCTCATGTGTAGAGCTTCGGATTCTCTCGATCTAATTTATGTATATTTATGAAGGGGCGTTTTTCTCATCTGGAGCTGCCGTACACACTGTAGCCTATAAGAGCAATGTGTTATGTCAAGTGTTGTTCTGACAGTCGTGCATAAGACCGAAGCCTCCCACCGCTACCCATCTAGGTCAGCTGGTAAGTTGGTGCGAGTGCGCGCGCCAGGAATGCTACGAGCTCCTCGGCCATTATTCATACGCAGCACGACACCGAGGCTATAAATATTCATCGAACATAGCGCGAGAAGCAACGGATTTTAGCGAGACCCCACCCGCCGTTATATTGACTGGTATCAATGCGACGCACAGATACAAGACTGTCGAGTATCTAAGACACTATTGCAGATATAAGACTGTCGAATATCAAAGACACTACTGCAGATACACGATGGAAGAGTGTAAAAAGACGACATAGTATAAGAGGCACTATTATAACCGCTGCTGAAGCATCTCAAGAATTTAGTCCGCAGTAAATTAGTCGCTTATTGCCAGTAAACGTAACGGTTGTGTTTCGGTATAAGCAACGCATTCATAATGTTACATAACTGTTGTTCTTTTTGTGTGTGTATACATACACAAACTATTCCTTAAAACTATAGATGTACACTCTGTACATTATAAGTAGGTTGTTATGTTTGACTAATTATCGATTTTAAGCTGATCAATTCTTGTCTACTTTTGCGTTATTATTATTATTATTTATTGATATTACGAATTACTTTTTTTGAATATATATATATATATATATATATATATATATATATATATATATATATATAATCTCTTATTTGATTATTAATTATTTATTGATATTCGAATTTTTTGAATATATATATATATATATATATATATATATATATATATATATATTCCAAAAATTATTCGTAATATCAATAAATAATAATAATAATAACGCAAAAATAGACAAGAATTGATCAGCTTAAAATCGATAATTAGTCAAACACAACAACCTACTTATAATGTGAGCATAACACTGATAATATCAATATCTCCGTTCCCCAAACCCTCTATATGAAAGCCGTCTCCACCACCACCAGGATCCCTGTACGTGCACCGGTGAACCTGGCAGTAGGAACTACCAGCCAGGCCGCAATTACCGTAGCGCTCTGTGACCAGTTTCAATCTCCGACCGGGCGCTTTGATCAGGTCGGAGGCAAATCGACAACAAACGGCAATTCGATAATGACAGACAGCGCGAGTGAAATAATCAATTGTTAGATCGACGTCGTTACGCAACACAAACCTGTTCCAGGTTAAACGGATTATAAGTCCAATTTTATTCGAAATGCTGATGCCAATAATGCTGCATACTGTCACTAATTAAGAAAAAAATCGTCGAAGAAGTGTAATTTTATCAGCTACAAAATGACTTCAGCTATTATAAAAGAAAGTGTGGTTTTCGTTATATTTTGTGTGCAATGGTATTTATATATTTGATTAATGCAACATTTTGTAATATTAGTAATATTAATATGCAGTTATATTTTGTTTAAGCTTGACATTACATATTATATATATATATATATATATATATTTTTATATATATATATATATATCATATATTATATGTGAGTCTATATATCTATATATATATAATATATACATATATATATATATATATATATATCTATATATATATATATATATATATATATATATATATATATATATATAGATCATATATATATTATATATATATATATATATATATAAAATATATATATATATATATATATAGACTCACATAAAAATATATATATATATATATATATAAATTTTTATAGTGAGTCTATAATATTTTAATATATATATATATATATATATATAAAAATATATATATATATATTATATTTATATGTGTTATATATATATGTATATTTATATGTAGTCTATATATATATATATATATATATATATATATATATATATATATATATTTTTACTACATATATATATATATATATATATATATTTTTTTGTGTGTGTGTGTGTTTTTTTTTTCCATTACACTTCTAGCACGACTGTTAGCGGGGATAGTTGCTGACGTTTCTTACGGAGTGAACGTGTATAAATTTCGTGTTTTTGTTAGTCCATTTCCAACATCAAACGCCACACCTGTACACTGCCCATCTACGCACAGCGGGACAGACGTACACGCATAACTCAACGTAACACTAATGTCACTCAAACTGTTATACTAAGACAAAGTGCCTGTGGAAATATGTCTGCTTATACAACTACCTGCTCAGTTTATGACACCGATTCAGGTGTGTTGGTGATGATGTAACAGTGTGTTATTATATATATATATATATATATATATATATATATATATATATATATATATATTATAAATTTATTTAAACATAGTTGTTAAAACCCCCCGTGTATATATATATATATATATATATATATATATATATATATATATATATATATATATATATATACCAAATAACTGGACAACAAACAATGAATGTTTAAATAAATATAACACATTTGTGCAAACGAAGTAGGATGTGTATTTGTGGATATGTAATATTATGTACTATTCAATACTCACGAATTGGGGCTACAACAAAACGTGCATGCGGAAGACAAACAATTTGAGAGATGGCGTTTTGCAAAATTCCTCTAGCAGATGAATTCGAGGTAGACTATGTTAATTTATAGCATTCGATGTGCTGAAATCTAGATATATTTAATAATTACTGTTGCTTGGAAATATCATTTCACCAACTATTTCACGCAACATGTCGCCTAAAGAACTCTTACAGTAAGCGAGCTAAAACTTCAGCCGACTCGTTGAATCGATCTACGCGAACACGGTTCCACTGTGAGACGTCGGCGGTCGATTTCACAAACTCGCCGAAACCACACATGTCTATGGGTGACGCCGACACCCGCGTGCGGTTGCTAGGCAACTGTTTGCCATCACGCAAGCACGTGGTAGTACGTGGCGCCACTGACAGCGCCGCCCCGAGTGTCTTTATGCAGGCGACAACCTTTCCGTGCCTTGTCGGAACCTTGACACGTCTAGCCCCTGACATCTCTGTCGACGACATTCAAACACGTTGCAATGATCTGTAAATGATGTCGCGGGCCTGTCGCCCACTGCATTGCGGCAATTGACTTCGTTCGCTCAATCGGCGAAGACATTCTGTTAACGGAGGCGTAGAGTTCTAGGGTTTAACGACACTGACGCTAGACGGCATGAAATAAACGTACTTTGGAGGTGATGTTGAAACGTGTATGCGATGTTTCGGTCCGTTTCCAGCGGATAATTGTCTCGCACTGATGTCAAATGACGCGGCCTAGAATAGATCCCCGGGTCGAAATTTTCAATATGTCCTCCAAAACAAAGTAATTTCTGTCTAATGGAATCTTGGAAAGGAGAAATATATATTGCCATGATTGTACCCAGGATTGATTAATACATCGGTCGTTTCCAAACGGCTATCACTGCTAAACTGTATGTGGCATATAAGCATTGCCAGTGTGGCGTCATACAGCATGGGATTTATCCGGGAAACTAGACACCCAGAAAACCCTCTGGGTACGCTCCTGATTTCACGCAGTGCTGTATTTTACCCGGGTTGCAAATGAAGACATTCACTCTGGCGGCTGCACGTACGCAGGTGTGTTTCCCAGCGCCCCCGGGACACGAGAAGTCTCGTTGGCGCCACGAATATCGACTCAGTCGCCCGCCCCGCCGAGCGAGGCCCAAGGTGAGCCACGGACCAGACCGTCTGCTCGGTGTCGGGCCCACGGACACCGGGGCCCGTGTCGGCGTGAGACCAGGGACACTCGCATGTAGACGGGGTCCAACAGGCGAGGCCAAGTCAGTGTCACCAGTGTAGACAGAACGACAGCGTTGTCAGGATGGACTTTAAAGAATGGTGGAACATATCGAGGAACCATAATTATTACATTGCTTAAACAACTTCATTTTGCGATAAAGTAGAGACAGACGGGCAGACACATAGACGGACGGAGGAACGGAGAGGCGGACAGATGGATGGACAACCGCCAATCTACCTTAAACCCACACAAATTGCACTAAAATACATATACAATATCAACTTGACATTGACATATTCAGAATATTCAGAACAAAAAAATTCGATTGAAATGCCGCCAAACCAATTTCGTCAACGGTGCGGTGGTTAATGCGTGTGCACTGTGCACCTCGCGCAACCGCGGCGACGCGTGCCTCGATAGCGGACTTGCTGGCGTCTCAATGGACTGTCTTCTGCGCTAAGTGGTCATTCCTGCAGTGGTCAATAGACGCGCTGGACACAAGTGCTTCGGTCAGCATTGTTGCTACAGTAGAACAACCATTGTGAAGTGGACGAAACGTGCTGGCCGAATTAATCAACTGTATTATCGTGGACACTTGCCTACTACTGGACACATGAATGGAACTCGTAGTAAATGGAGTCCATTTGGTGCGGTGGGATATGAACTAGTATATTCGTACTGAATTGGGAGCCTTAGCACTGGAAAAACAATTTGTAACAACGGAAAGCAGATTTTATTGGGTTAATTTACCATAGCTTATAAGTCAATAACACTGCGCCTAGTACGACTGTCATCTCCGTTTGGATAGTCTGCGGGAAATATTAAATAAATAATTGCTAAAAACTGGTAAATTAACCACTCTTATAACATGCTGGAATTATATTTAATTGTGTTTGTACACATCAAGCTAGCCGCGAAATTATTTACGCGTGGATGTGTTTTCTTTTTTTACTTTCGTCGGACGTCCATTTCAACAACAGCACTGAACTAACTTTTTTTAGAAAGGTACCCGGATGCAACCCGAGCTCCCTAGCAGTTTCCAAAATTATTCAGGCCTGACCTACTTCCGGTAAAGTAACGAGCACGTCACGTGATTGTAATGTAGAGGACATACACATTATTGTGTTTGTTGCGCCCTTGAGCTTGAACTTTTTATGGATATAGGCGCTATAAAAACTTTACAATTATTATTATTATTTGGTAAATCGAAAAGAACATTCGTTTTGTACGTCAAATTATTTCGATTTTCTCTCATTCGATTTGCCCTCTTAAAAATGTGTTGCTTACAGATGAGTAATGCGTGCAAAATTGTATTTGTTTGTTATTTTTTAACGATTATTGCGTTATTCAGCCTAGATTGTTGTAGGCTATGGTTCAACTGGTGGCGACACTAACGGGAACGTAGATGGTCACAACACTAAACAGCTGATGGCAGACATGCTAAGAGAAGTATTAAACGTTGACCAATCGCCACACGGTGTAACTTCAATGCGGTAACGCGCTGTTCGGGATGTCCGTATCCGATACACCGGCACACACGTTTGCTCCAGTGGTACCTGTCCGCGCCGCTAGAGGAAGCCCGGGTTTTTTTTTCAGATAAAGAGATTACATAATCGGCCAACCAACAACTGACCCATTATACGACCACGACTTGGTCAAACTCGCTCCAGGTGTCATAGGACGGAGAACAGTTGTCCTCGCCTCGAGGGACAACTCACCGCCGCCATGATGCGTGTCGTCTCTCATAGACCGGAAGTAAACGAATCGATCGGAACTGGCCGTAGATTTAGGTTTATTATTTTAAGATGCTGTTTGACGTCAGTGGCATGTATCCAGATATATACTGCGTGTTTATTAACATAATTACACTGTCAAATACAAATGTTTTTCAATCCAAAAAGATTTTATTTTGCAAATTTCACAATTTACAGTTATAATAATTTTATTTCAGAAATTTAGACCCAGTATTAAATTGTTACTGTAAAAAGCGAATACATTTATTGAGTATAATTTAGTATATAACTGACATATAACTGGTACCATATCAACTACGTATATATGTGCATCTTGTAATTATCGTTATGTACACATCAAAGTATTATTATTTTTCTATATGTTATGATTATATACCTCGTTGATTAATATTAATTAAATATATATATATATATATATATATATATATATATATATATATATATATATATATATATATATATATATATTATAATATTACATCATACACTAATATAGTATTCGTTAATTTAGGAGAAAGCAGTACCAATTGATTCGTTCTAACGATAAACACGGACTTATCAACGTGCCAGACAAACTCGCAGTGAGATCGCTTAATACTTGTTGAAAGTTGAACGCTTCCCAAACCGCTGCCCCTGTCTAGTGTCTATGCCTGCCAACCACCCCTCGGCACCCGACGACCCCCCGACAGATGGCGGTGCTCGACTTGCCTCGGAGCGCCGCCATTGTTCGACATTTCTCAGCGGCGAAATCCGAAGCCCATAATATTTGGCGAAACACTGTTTGCATTGTGGCGCTGTCCTCCCACCCCGATGTAATTGCTTCGTCGCCGCTAACTTTTCACTTTCCCCTACCGCAATAAGGCGGCTGATATAATACCGCCGATAGCCCGGCCTCCCTCATTGAAGTTCGGCGCCCGGCGCAGGATGCAATTTACTTCAGACGACGGCGGTTTAGTCGAGGGCGCTCGCGACCCACCCGGTGTTGGCCGGCTATCAGATACTCGTCATTTGTCGACGGCCGTTGGCTTTGCATCTCGTTTTCATAATGTGCTCTCAAATGTCTAATCCCCTCCTAAACCAACTGGTGAACGGGCGGCGTTTTTTGTCCAACGTCGGTCGACGACACGACAATGGCCTGGAACCACACGGAGCTAGACGTCGACCTATAGGGGACTAGCTAGACGAGGTACGAGCTAGAGTTTGGTTGATAACACTACAGGTATAAAAAATGGTTATATATATATATATATATATATATATATATATATATATATATATACATTTAATATAATTATATATAAATATATATTACAATGTATGTAGTGTATATATATATATATATATATATATATATATATATATATATATATATATATATAAAAGTACATACAGTTTACATATAATATAATTATATCGCCTACAATACACATTTATTTGTTTGTTTATTTATTTAATGTATTTATTTACTGCACAACTTCGCAATCATAGAGAATATATCGAAGTGTCAGTAGCCTGTGCTATACACATTTCACGAAGTTGACTGAAATCGGACAAGTTTCCTAATCGCTGCGAGACCAACGCGGCGGGCATGAGACAGTGGTTTGATCTTGGTGTAAATGTAAATCCTCACCGCTAGGGGAATACAGTCCGCGCATGCGCACTCGGCCGCGGCCGCGTATCCGGTGACGTAACTGGGCGACATGAGATCGTGTATTTAGCGCGGGGCGCCACTTAAGTCGACACGACCAAATATCTATATCGACGGCGGGTTAATGAGGGGATCACGAGCCTCCCCCGGGGGGTGGAGGAGGGAGGAGGACGCGACAGATTTCTGCCCGCGGTTTCTGACGTCACATCGCGTGGACGGGGGGTGCCAGAAGACAAAGGGGGCGACCAGGTGACCAGGACGGTTACGGTTGCCCCGCGGGAGGGGATGTCATTGTTATGGTCACGTGACCCTCAGGGTGGGAAGCCACTGACAAGTTGACATTTACTGACGGGAGGATGAATGTATATTTTTCAGTCTGTGCGAATACAAAATGTTATCTAGAAATGTCAGGCATATATTCGTTTTAACGGTGTTATAATAAGTTTTTAATTTTAACCTCGCTAACCTAATTCTAACCTATGACAATAATCATACAGGATTATGTTTGTTTACAGTTATGTGGATTTACTAAGTAGATGGTTTTAACCGTACGAACATCGCAGTTAGTGAAGTAACTGTTGAACAAATAATGATCATGACTGTATTGATAAAACATAGTTCAATGTGCTTAAAATAGAAATAATGTTATGGAGAAATGTGTATGCTAGGCCCAAAAAGGAATTATTATTGATTTTGTTTTTATTAATTAGTTGTATTAATTATTCTACTGACCGTTTACTTGTTCATAATAATGACAGCAGTAATAATAGGTACACTCTATACTATAGTTGTCGAAAAGTATTATTGTTATTATCGTTAACGAAATATTAATATAAGTTAAATAAAATACTTCAATAACAATTCCACATGTTTAACCAAATACTTACATAACACTTCTCCATACAATGCATACAATTTGAACTATGTTAAGCCATTAACTGACTAATAACGTTGGATGCGTCAAATATGAGAATGAATTATTAGTCAAATTTAAAGCTGCTCTGACAATATACATGTGTAGGTACAGCAAATATTATATATATATATATATATATATATATATATATATATATAATATGTATATATATATTTTTGTATATAAATATATAATTATATATATATATATATATATATATATATATATATATATATATATATATATATATATATATATATAATAAAATTATATATATTTGCATGTACTTACACATGTATAGTGTCAGAGCAGCTTTCAGTTTGACCTATAATTAATTTTCATATTTTGACGCATCCACCGTTATTAGTTAGTTAATGTATATATATATATATATATATATATATATATATATATATATATATATATATATATATATATATATATATATATATATATATATTGACTTCACAATGAAATATAGTTTACATGTATGTTTTTATTTGTTAGCATTCAAATAGTTCTTGTGGATACTTGATATAACCCCCTCATCCCATTCGCTTGTTTGCTCTGACAAGTCGCCGTCACTTTGATGTAACGTGTGACTTAAGACAGTTCACGTGACCAACTTTGGACCTACTCATTCAAACCGGTATCACCAGCGACTGGTCACGCGCTCATCCGCACCCCCATTACCATCGCAGCCGGACCGGTCAAGCGGTCAAGCGCGCCGCCGGTGTTTTTGTCTGCATCCCATCGAGTATAATGATTAGCGCAAACAAAGAATTAAAGGCTATGATCGATTCGCGTTGTCTCCTAAGTAGCTTCTTTCGCCTGCTTCAGACGGCCGCCCCTGTAGTCGAGCGTAACATTTGGAACGAGTGTCAAAGAGCATTCAAGACGCTCTTTAAACGGCCACTTTAAACAGCACGAGTGATGTTGCTCAACCGCCAACCAGGCCTGGCTTTTGTGCGAGCAAGACCCGTCGTTCTCCGATAGGTGTACCTTTAAACGGGCTCCTTTCAGCGTCCCCACACGAGGTAACGTTACGATTGACGTGTTTTTATAATTCTCCGAAACGTTGCAGGTTCAAACGATCATTTTAACGACATTTTAACATATTTTTATCTTGTAAAGATGCTTTTTAATTTTTTTACGATTTTATGCTTAATCAAAAGTTTCGTTTACCTCATATTTAGATGGATCTATTAATGTGTTATTAACTATTTTATGTGGAATAATAATATGTTTCATTTGTATGTTTTTATTGTGTGGATTTTCTCATAGATGTAAGTATCTATATCGCTCTTTGTGATATTTTACGTTTCAGATTATATTTATCACACTGCTACATTTACTGCGGAACCAGTTGGATTCGTTTGTTTTATAGGATGATTTCACTCCAACATTTCTATGTGTTTGTCTAAAATTTTCTTTCAAGTTAAAAGTTATCTTCGATTCAATATAGAGCGCGTCGCCATGCAGAATAACAAGCGCCATTTTATAACTGTCTTACTTTTCGATAACTATCATATGCTACTCGATCAATCAACGTCTAGTTCAAATGCGAAGCATGCGTGCCTTTACCCTTCAATTAATGCAGTACACATCTCTGTCAAACCCGACTGTAACGTTTATGCATGCCACGCATAACGTATGCAAAATTAAGCCATAGTTCACCCACACAGAAACGACCCATTAAAAAGTTCTTCCAAAGAAGCAATTGTTGTAAATGTGTCATCGGTGGAAAGAAACACAACTGTCATCCCCTGTAACGAACACTAAGTACAGACGTCACTCGCGTCAGGCTTTCAACGGTAAATACGACGACGGAAACAGGAATATCGCCAGCGCGCAATGCAGGGGAAGGCGGCATTTCCCCAGACTAACACCCGCAACCAAGGGAGTGGACGCTTATGGAACACGAATATATCGACAAAAGTAGAATAAGGAAAATTAAGCAATGCATAAAATATGAATTTTAGAATTACACAATGCGAATAACAAGGAACTGTGTTTGATGTTCGTTAAACAAAATCCTCGTATTACAACATGTAACAAATATTATTTTATTGTTTTAATGAGATTTAGTTACCGAATAATACTATTACACAAAGAAACTCACCTCTTTTAGGCCGATTTTTCTTTTGCTGTTCTTCTTCTGCAAACGAAAAAATATAGATTAAACGAACATATACACACAACTAATATATTGAGTGCTTACTAATTCTAATATAAAATAGTCGTTATTTAATTGTATTATGTATGTTTGTATATATATATAAAAATATTTATATATGTTAATATATATATATAATATATATATATATATATATATATATATATATATATAATATATATGACATATATAGATATATATATAACATGTACATATATATATATATATATATATATATATATATATATATATATATATTTTAAATATGTATATATACATATATATATAATATATAGTTTATATATATATATATATATATATATATATATATATATATATGTGTGTATATATATATATATAATATATATATATATATATATATATATGTATATATATATATATATATAATGTATATATATATATATGTGTGTGTGTGTGTGTTATAACATATATATATATATATATATATATATATATATATATATATATATATATATATATATATATATATAAAAAAAATTTTTAACTGTGGGCCATTCTGACTGGTTGTAACTTTACTTAAATATATAAATTACCTGAATACTATACACAATGACACATAATATTCTCACAAGAACTAGTCGCGATTGTCGACCCTACCTAGCCGTGGCAGCGATTTGCACAGGCAGCGACATCTTACTCGCAGTCGTGCGGAGTGTTCGCGGTGCGTGCGTACACACACCGCCGTAACAACCGCATGCGTCGGATTAGCTTAATTTCAAGTAAACACGCCCGTCTGCTTGTGCGATTACGCGCTCGCGGTTCATTTTGAGATTAGCCCGTATCATCGGAGGCGGCTGTCAAAGTCGTATCATCGAGTCTTCCGTCAGAATAATCGGGCGAGTCAAGTCCTGTCAGTCAACCCACACATTTCCTTCGCCAGAGGCCGCGTTTCGCCACAAATTAATATAAATGGACGGAAACACTAATATTCAAGTATATGCATACATGTTATTATCAGCATGTTTTAAGAACACTCACTACAAGATATATAACATTTACACAACATAGATTTGTGATTTTCAAATAGGTCAACAAGATAAGGAAATAGTTACTTTGTTATAATTTTGGTGGCTCCTATGATAGCGAGATTAAATCTTAATGGGAGACCCTGTCCCCTCCATCCGCTAGACAATTGAATTGAAGATGTGTTCATAGTAATTACAGTGGTAGTGGTAGTGGTAGTGGTAGTGGTAGTGGTAGTGGTAGTGGTAGTGGTAGTGGTAGTGGTAGTGGAGGTGGTGGTGGTGGTGGTGGTTGGTGGTGGTGGTGGTGGTGGAGGTGGTGAGTGGTGGTGGTGGTGGTGGTGGTGGTGGTGGTGGTGGTGGTGGTGGTGGTGGTGGTGGTGGTGGTGGTGGTGGTGGTGGTGGTGGTAGTGGTAGTGGTAGTGGTAGTGGTAGTGGTAGTGGTAGTGGTAGTGGTAGTGGTAGTGGTAGTGGTAGTGGTATTATATTTAATATAATATTTAATACGTAATAATAATTATTATTATATACATGTAAGTACATTTATTTTTGCTTGTGAAAATGCATATTATGTTTATTATATATTATATATTTTCATTAGTTTTGGGACTGCAAATAAACTTCTTGTTTTGCTCTTTATGACGAGTGTCTATCTACATTTATCAACTAATGCTTTATGAACGAAATAAACACAGCCTTCCCGCGATACAACCGCGTTATATATTTCCCGGGAACGTAAATTCTTGCCGCCCTGGTACGGGAACAATGTAAACAAATCCACACGCTTATAATAATATATTGTTACCGCCGAATGTTTGCATGTGCAGTCAACCGTGCAATAAAACACGACATCTACACGACACAATTAGTCTGTCAACTTGGTGACAGCCATCTAGGCGACAAGTACGTATAAGGCATCATTGACATCTATTTGTGCTCGCTCGTGACCCGGGGTCGGAGTTTGATCGAACGTACGATCTTACCGCAATCCACGTATAAAAACCGGGATACGATATATCTTCCAAACGAGGAAGATATGATCGGGCACAAATTAGAGCGGGTTTAAGACGTGCTAAATTTGAAAGTGAACTCAGACGGCAGCGCTACGCGAGAAGACGGCGTATGCGTGCCTCGAATACCGACACTCCCCTTCCCCGCGTCGTAAGCCGAAGGATTACGATAACATCTGCCTGCCACGCCATCCCTGCCTTGCACTGGGCCGGCGTAATTTCACAAAACACGTTAAATTACGATGACGTCAGATAAACAGTGTCTATGTGAAATTAAAAATACTCATATTTCCAATGCATTAGTAACAATAATGTATTATAACTAAAGTTTGCGTCGATATCCTGGCTGCTATAGAGCGCCCATACAGCGCGTCGCCGTCGGTCAAAGCGATGCAACGACCGACTACAAATAACGCAGCTTCACGGCGTTGACAAAGCGATTTATTTCGCCAATATTTGCTCATGCATCTTCATCGAGCGCACATTCAATTAGACGCGGCTCAAGCGATACTTTCTCGGCGCTCGACGGCGCATGTCTCGCGTGTACTCTAGCTCGGCGTCTAGCGCGACGACAAGTAAGCATTTAATTTTCTTCGGTTTGTCTGAGATCGGCACACCATTGCTCTAAGACTAAAATGCTTGTGAAGTCTGACTTACAAATAAATTCGTTTTATTC